>JAKOGI010000235.1:0-7500 GCA_029747015.1 Carnegiea gigantea | reverse complement strand
GTGCACTATCTCAAGATCGCACCAGATGTCAACAAAGGATCCACTTTCAGATAATAATTAGCAAATCAGTTTTACTTATACATTCTCTCTCTCCTGTTTGCAAACCAAAATGTTTTGAATTGCGGCGCCAACTATTTACATACAAAACTTGTTTTACAGAATAGGAATGTACGTGCTGAGTTTCGACTCATTATTCGAAAGTTTTCATGTTTTCTGTTTTAGGTAAAGGATCGGTGTGCAGTCCTTCTTCTGACAAGCCAGAGGAAAGCAAGAAATGAGTGTGAACTACCATTTGCCGAATGTCAACTAGCTAGTGCTCACAGTGATTTATAGGCTAACAGTCCTAAAGATCTGTTGGTTGTATATTGTTTTGGACTTAGTGTTTGCTAGTATTTGGTAGTTGTACACTGAGTTAACAGGTGTAACCATATGTCTTGGATGGTATAAGTGGTTGAAAGTATATTTAATTATAATATATGTTGTCATGCATGTAGATCCAGTTAGTCTTGTTCTGTCAAGGAACAGCGGTAACGCCTCTAATCACAGGACTTCCGCTGCAAATCACTAATCAATAAGGAATTAAGTTAGAATAATCAAACATTAGCAAACTGGGGGCGTTACAGTCGTGGTATCAGAGCCAGGTTAGCGAATCACTGTGAGCAGTAGGATGTTTGGGGGTTAGGTTGTGAGGATACGGACATAGATGTGATATTTTGTTTGTGTAAGGTGTATATATGAGGGGTATTTGCAGCCTAACCTAACTAGGAGCAGTGAAGTAGTTCACTTTCCTCTTCTTGAGTTTAGTTAAATTGAGCCTTAGTTTTGTATAGTTACTGCTTTATCATAATGTCATGCAGATTTCGGTGATAAACCTTGTTTGTGTGATTCAGTATGTCAGAATCTGCAAACAACGATCAAAATAACTAGGAAGTGAATTTTAGGATTCGGGAAATCAGGTAAATGAGAATTCCCAACAGAACCTTAGTGAAGACCCAACTGTGGCCTTAGAAGCGTTTAGTAGTGTGGAGGATCTGAATTACTGGAAAAACTTGGTAACTGAGTTAATGAAAAGGATCCCTGCTGCACCCTCAGCGTCTCAGGTACTTCCAGAATACCCCCCAAGGTCAGATAAGCTGGCGGATAGGGTGGCCCGATGCAACCCTAAGGTCTATGACGGAAATCTAGACCTGGTAGAACTGGAAGACTGGATTAGGGGAATGGAAAAGATATTTGCAGTGGTTGAGGTACCTGAAGAGAAAAAGGTAAATATAGGGACCTTTTATTTAACTGGTGAGGCAGACATCTGGTGGAGCACGGTAAAAGATAAGCTGCAAGGACCTGAGCTTATATGGACTAAGTTTCTCGAGGAACTTAGGGCCAAGTTTTATCCAATCACAATCCAATGACAAAAAGAGAAGGAATTCTTGGAGTTGAAGATGAGTGATAATATGACGGTAATGCAATATGCTCGAAAGTTTACAGAACTAGTAAGATTTGCACTAGATTTTATGGCATCTAAAAGGCTAAAAATGAGGAGGTTTGAGGAAGGGTTAGCCTTCTATATTCGAAACCATTTGGCGGGTCAGCCAATTCAAACCTATCAGGAATTGTATGACAGAGCGGCTGAGGTAGAACGAGTGAAAGGTGAATAGAGGGCCTTGAATCCAGGGAATCAAAAGAGGAAATGGAATGATCGTGGTACGTCTAGTGAAAGTGTGGCCCAGAAGAACCCTGCTACTAGCCCTGCTAGCAGTCGTCCAGTGGCACTAATGAAATCCTGTGCCAAGTGTGGGCGAACAAACCACACTACAGCAGAGTGCCGTGTTGGTACTAACAAGTGCATGTGGTGTGGAAACCCTAACCATTCGATTGTCACTTGCCCTAGAAGATAGAAAGTCGTGGAAAAGGGAGTTGCAAAGCCTATACTACCTCCATGTCAGGAAACCCTGCCCTCTAAACCTCCAACGGCAAGACGAGCTTATATAATGAGCAAAACGGAAGCTACAGTCTCTGATATGATGTCATAGAAACTCTCTTTTAAATTCAAAACCATTTAGTGTGTTGTTTAACCCAAGTGTGACATATTCATTTACATCTACCCATTCTGCATTACAATTAACTTTGTGTTGTTTGATTCAAGTGTGACATATTCATTTACATCTACCCATTCTGCATTACAATTAACTTTGAAAAAAGAAAAAAAACCACACACACACATGCACCTGAAGTGTGGGTGAACTATAGGATTAGTTTGCCAAATAAGTAGGTGATAGGATGCCTCGTTCCTTACAAACGTGTTTCTATTGAAGTTACTGAGCATGAGTTCCTTGGGAATTTGAATTAGTTTGATATATCAGAGTCCAATATAGTCTTGGGAATGAGCTAGTTCACTGTACATGAGGCAAGCATAGATTGTAAGGCCCTTAAGGCGACTCTAAAGAGTCAAGAAGGCCAAGAAGTATGTTTATAGGGGGAAAGACTTAGGAAGGAGTATTCTATAATTTCAATCATGAGGGCAAATGAGTGCTGAAACGAGTGTGCATGGGGTATGCGTATTATGCTACTGAGGTTAAAGAGAAGAGATTTCCGTAGTTGTAAATTGCATGATGTTTCCCTGAGGAGTTGTCAGGTTCACCTCATCAAAGGGAAATCGATTTCAAAATTGAGTTAATTCATGGTGCAAATCCTATTTCAAAAGCTTCTTATGGGATGGCCCCAACCGAGTTTAAAGAATTGAAAACCTAATTGAATGAATTATTACAAAAATGATTTATCATATCAGGCCAAGTGTGCCACCTTCGGGAGCTCTAGCATCATGGGTAGTGGAAAAGGATGGCACTGTAAGGTTATACATAGATCATCGGGAGTTAAATAAGATGACCATTAAGAATAAGTACCCTTTTGCCTAGGATAGATGAACTGTTTGATCAATTGCAAGGAGCTTGAGTGCTTCCAAAAACCGATTTGAGGACTGTATTGTATACCCTAAGGTAACACCAGTTATATGCAAGACTGGAGGGGGGAAAAATTGAAGTCTTCAAAAGAGAAAGGTGGTTACTGAATAGCCTAGGTCCAACGCGGTGACAGAAGTAAGAAGTTTTCTGGGTTTAGCAGGATATTAAGGATATTGGAGGATACGTAGGTAAATGTTGACGTGTAAAAAGGTGAAGGCTAAATGTCAGCGCCTTGTAGGCACATTGAGACCTTTAGAAATTCATACTAGGAAGTGGGGTTTAATTTCAGAGGATTTTATTATGGAGTTATTCATTTCTAGCATTAAGAAGAACATTGCTTGGGTCATTGTGGATGGACTCACCAAATCTGCTCAATTTATACCAATTCATGACATTTGGGGGTATAAAGAGATTAGCACAGCTGTATGTCAGGGGGCTGAGGGCATACCAAAGGATATAGTGTCTTGCTTTGAGCCCTTAACATATAGACTCATCCTTTCTCCTATGCAAACTTGTTGTCTTACCTAAACTGCCTCATAGTGCCTATTTTATACTCTAATCAGTCAATCCAAATTCGTCTATTGATTTTATTATGTTGATAGCGGTTGGACGATCACCTTGTTGTAACTTCATGACCATTATCTCATTTGCAATACAACGGTTGAACCCAAATGTAACTGAATCATCTCTTGCTTTGAAAAAGGGGTCATATGTGCACATATATTAGTGGGAGGAGATGTTTTGTATGTTAACTTCAGAGATAACAATGTATTACGACATACTTGGGGTTCATGGGTCGCTCTGTATGGCCATGTGAGCCAATTATTGTTATTTTTAGGATGTACACCCCAGTACTCCGGATCTGTGATCTGTTGAGTTGTACTTTTTATTTCTTTTCTACTATTGAACCTTATTGGGTGATTTACTCCGGGCGTATGGCCCGTAGAGCTGTGACCTCCGCCGTGTAGCCGTTGAGCTTGATTTGGCATCCTTCTATACTTATTTACAATGTAGGGATTTAATGTAAGTCTTTAAGCCTGGGAAATGGTCAGGTTTTAGGGGAAGCTCTGTCCGTTTTGCCCCAGAATTTAAGAAAGCATTAACACTCCAAGCCCTAGAGTTATTGGATGTGACACGAGGATAGAACCCAGTGGCTTCCCTATTAGATTTACTAGCAGAACTTGACCATGTACAAAATATTTTTATAACAGCACCAGTACCCATGCCCATTTAGAGTACAATAACAGTTTCTGTTCAGTTGCAAGTTTCGAGGACGAAACTTAATTTAAGGGGGGGAGGCTACAACAACCCGAACCTAACATTCATCCTGATTACCTTGTATCATGCAAACTACAAATTAAGCAAGTTGGGTGCCGCATTTCAATTCAGCATTTTATATATATATATATTTGTATATATATTTGTACATTACAGGTTGAAACGACGATGTGGCCTCAAACAGGACTTTATTATATTCCTAAGTAATCCTTTCAAATGTTAAATAAATGTTTCCTTGAAGAACCGCTAATTCGAAAAACGATAACGATAATAAGAATATTGTACGGGTAAAATGGTAAGAGATAAACCTTATTTATGAAACGAATGTGATATTAATTAAAATAAAGATATTTACGCCCTAAAGAAGGTGCAACTTTTAGTTATTAATTTAACTAAATACTAATTCAATTGTATGTGTTTAGGTTCATTGACATAGAGATGTATGTAATAATGGGAAATAAAAACCCAAAAAAAAAAAGAAAAAAGAAAAAAAAGAAAAAGATGAACCGACTTAAATTAAATAAAACCATCCAAATAAATCATTTAATCCTGAACACTCAAACCTCCTCATCTCTCACTCTGCTTTCTGCCTCACCCCCACCCCGACACCCCCTCCCCTACTGTGCCCATTACCCGACTCCCACTCGCCGTCCGTTCACCTCTGAGCACGGTTGGCCGCCGCCCATCAACAACCTCCAATCGTCCACCACGCCCAACCGACCTCACTGTTGCATCCCTCTCTTGCGCTCAACCCTCCTCAGCTGCGACCCACAGACCTTGTTATCGTCTGTTCCGCTGGTCGCCGCTGTCGTTAGCTTCGCCGGTCACTGGAGTGTTGCCTACCATTGCCAGCCACCCCCACCTCCATCTCCATCTTCTTGTTCTAGCTCAAAGTTGGAATTGAAATGTAAACCCTAACCTAGCTTAGTTGATTTCTTGGGTTATTTGAGATTGAATTTATGTGTTAAATAATGTAATTAGCAGTGATGCCTAGCTATTTGTAACTTTCTGATTTTGTTATGGACCTTTGAGACTGGATTGTTGTTCGAGGGAGATTGGCAGAGAGTGAGGAGTGAGAGGTTGTGAGTTTATTTGGGTTCTAATCCGTTTGTTATAATTCATTGAATTTTAGATCAATTTTGAGGACTGATTGAGTCAAATGTCTAAGTTTCACGTTATTTGGTAACGCTACGAAAATTTATCAAGTTGGGGATTGTTTGGCGATATTGGGTTATCAATTGTAATGCAAATTTCGGAAATCTAGAATTGTTCGGTTAGGTTGTGAATTTACAGCTTGATGATCATTTATAATTATAAAAGATTAAGTGAAAGAGTTAGTGAAACCAATTTTAACTGGTTGGGGAATTATATTGCATGGCCATGAATTTATCGAATAGGTGGTAATTGACGAAGAAGAACATGAAGGCCTTATGGCTTAGGTTGGTTGTGCTATGTATGCTATATTCAAAGGAAATCAAAGGAGGATGCATGTTGGGTAAATGTTCACGTATGCTATGTTGAGTAAATGAATGTAGCCTAATTTCATATTGAATGAATGTTGGGAGGCATGAGCATAATGGGTTGGAGTTTATACCCTAAATTGAGTTAACTCTTGCTTAGGTAATGATGTGCACAACTAGTTAACGAATTGGCAAGTATTGACTAGATATGTGATGCCATGGAAGTGATGGGTTAAGGTTTTAAGGCTGTGCTATAAGCAAAGTACGAGTTTGAGTGTGGTTGGGTTAATGAGATTAAGTGTGTTATAAAGAAGAAAATTGTGGGAACTTATACGAGTTCGGTGCTAGAATGTTATAAGATGGGGGTGTGCTATTAACATAAAGTCAGTGATATAAGTTTCAGTGTTTGGGGTAAAGAACAAAACTGAGCTAAGTTGATTCAAATGAATCTTTGGATGCAATTGGCCAAAACCAAAACAATAACGCCGGTTCGGTGAAAGGAACTTATAACCGTAATAATAATAACGACGTCAATTGTGGTTATAAAAATTTATAATAATAATAATAATAATAATAATAATAATAATAATGATAATAAACATATTGTTAACAATGATTTATAATGGCCTTAAGGCAAAGCGTGCAACAGAATAACGATAGCAACGAACTTATGTTCATAATTTAAACAATAATAATAGTAGTGACATTATTATGATTAAACCCATAGCTAATTTAAATGTGTACATTAAGTCGAGAAGATTTAACAAATTTCATAAGCTCGCGCTAATTGGAAAAATGACATTGAAGCAGAAATAAGGCCACCTCGGTCGTTTCAGGCTGCCCACAAATAATATTCGCTTAAGCAGGAGAGAGGCTTTCAAAGATCAGGTACGTACGTTGCCTGTGTTATTCAAAAACTCACATGTGCCTCACTGATGAAAAATCAATATAATGTTCATTTAAGGAATCAATTTATGCGATGTTTTGTCACCTAAACAAGTGGCCCCGTCAATTATCAATCATCAGGGCTTATGCCTTCAATTTGCCCGTGCGGCTGTAACTCAGGTTCTCCGATCAGCTTGGGAGGTGTGCACTTATCTCCAGATCGTAGCAGATGTCAACAGGGGGTCCACTTTCAGATAATAATGAGCAAATCAGTTTTACTTATATATTCTTTCTCCCCTGTTTGCAAACCAAAATGTTTTAAATTGCGGGCGCCCAACAATTTACATACAAAACTGGTTTTACAGCATAGGAATGTTAACGTTAAGCTTTGGCTCAATATTCGAATGTTTTCATGTTTTCTGTTTTAGGTAAAGGATCGGTGCGCAGTCCTTCTTCTGACAATCAAGAGGAAAGCGAGAAATGAGTGTGAACTACCATTTGCCGAATGTCAGCTAGCTAGTGCTCACAGTGATTTCTAGGCTAACAGTCCTAAAGATCTGCTGGTTGTATATTGTTCTGGACCTAGTGTTTGCTAGCATTTGGTAGTTGTACACTGAGTTAACAGGTGTAACCATATGTCATGGATGGTATAAGTGGTTGAAAGTATATTTAATTACAACATATGTTGTCCTGCATGTAGATCCAGTTAGCCTTGTTCCGTCAAGGAACAGCGATAACGCCTCTAATCACAGGACTTCCACTGCAAATCACTAATCAATAAGGGATTAAGTTAGAATAATCAAACATTAGCAACTGGGGGCGTTACATATATATATATATGTATGCACACACACACACACATACATACACATACATACATACATATATATACATATATATATATATATATATATATATATATA
>JAKOGI010000234.1:834512-858587 GCA_029747015.1 Carnegiea gigantea | reverse complement strand
TATATATATATATATATATATGTATATATGTATGTGTTTGTGTATATATATACGTATATATGTATATGTATATATATATGTGTATGTATATATGTACATATATGTATATATGTATATTTATATGTATATATGTGTGTATATTTATATGTATATGTATGTGTGCATGTATATATGTATATGTATGTGTGTGTGCATCTGTATATATATGTATATGTATATATTTATATACATATAAACATACATATATATATTAGTATAATATATATATAGCTATATATATATATAGATATATAGATAGATAGAATATATGTTGTGTGTGTGTGTACACACATACATATATATATATATATATATATATATATATATATATATATATATATATATATATACACACACATTATATATATATATATATATATATATATATATATATATATATATATATATATATATATATAAAGTAGAAATTCCTTTGTTATTCATAGGAGTAGTAACTCCCCCTTTGCTAGCTTTTGAGGATGAAATCCGCATGCGATGCATATGCTTATGGTGAATAGACGTATTTAGGGTGTTAAGACTAGAGTAGTAAAAATTAAAAAAAAAAAATTTGTGATGTGCTTTTTTTCTTTGTTGGGGGGGGGGGTGGGGTGGGGGGGATTATGCAACATAAAAAACGATTATCTATAAAAATCATGTGAATATGATTTATTGGATCATGAAAATAAAACGCTGTACTTTTGGTGAGAAGGGTAAAGAAGATATGTCAAAAAAATTGTTAAGGTGAAAAAAGGAAAAAATGTTAGACTGACCTACATGAGCAGGAATGTCAATAAATTGATAAAAAAAAGGAAGGTCAATAAATTGCAACACGTATACAAATGCACACAAAAGAGGAAGAACACATTTTACCCAAATATTTAGCAATAGTTGCAAAACTTACGTAGTTGCCAATGCTATTCATGTGAATAGCAACAGACCTTGTTGGCCTTTAGAGTATAAAAAAAAGATGTTCTGAACAGTCCACTGTTTGTGGTTGTAGGCTTTGTTTTGTGCCAAAGAAGCTTGTCGGCTGCGGAGTAACCTTTTTCTGGAGCACTTTTCTTTCTCAATGGAGTGCTGTGAAGTGAAGGAAAGCCAGATGAAGACAAGAAAACTATGAATGCCAGCGTCTTAAATAGAATTGCAATGAAAGCTTGGCCCGGCAATGCCATTTCACAGAATTCACAGGGCTTCATTCTCACTCAATGGAATGTGCTCCAGTGTTATCTTGAAAGCACCATGCAGGCTGCCAACCGCTATAGGTTTTCTTCTTATGTGGCGTCTGAAATTGCATCTTGGTATTCAAAGTATAAATATCTCATGAATATTGGGCTACAAAATGGATTCCAGGTTGGTATTGTCCATGAAGCACTTGAAAATGTAGCTGATGCAGAATATCACTTCTGCCTAGGCCAGCGTATCTGCGTTTCACAGGGCTTGCCTCCGTTCGTTGTTGCCTTCTCGTCATGTTTAGGCATGTCATTGAACCTGTGCTGTTTCTGTCCTTTATGTTTAGAATTGGTTAAAATTTTCTGAGTCAGTATGCATCTGCTTTTGTTTTATGGTCAATAATACAGGGGAAACAAAAATAGGAAGGTGTCTGTTGGATGCAGCACACATGGAGTTAGGGACCGCTCAAAAAGTTTTATCTGCCGAAAGGAACTTTATTACCTGCTCAAGGTAAATAATGCTGGAAAGTGCTGTCATGGAGCAGCTGGGCAACTTGTACAGAAAAGGTGGCAACATCTATAGAGAACCTGTTGATTGTGCTGCAGGAAATCCATACGAGTTCTCTATTAAAAGGCTGATTTCACTGGACAAGGGTGATCTTGCTGTTTGGCTTGAGGAAGCTAATCCAGTCCACGCTTTGCTCCAAGATAGAACTGCGATGGATGAAGGATCTAGTTTTGGGCGTGATACTAAGATTAATGATGCTGCAACTCTGTTGGGTGTTGGCAGTCCACTAAAGCCTGATAATACAAGGGCTCAAACAGAAGCTAAAAGGTCTAGGAAGATGAAGAAAGTGTCAGAATCTCTAGCACGTAGCAGTGACTGTAATCCGAGAGTTATGCGTTCTAGAAAGCAGTGTTCTCAGAGCAAAGGGTTCATTTGTACCAAAAGGGCAGAAGATGTTAGCGACAGTTTCTGCAAACCCATGCTGAAATATGAAGCAATGTGTATTTCTAACAGAGTTAATTGCCAGAAATGCTTTTCCAATGAGCTCAGAAGTTACAGTTCGGTTACCTGTGTTATTCAAATGAGGTGGGAGTTTATCCGCAGGCGAGAAATACTGAGACTACTCATTGGCTTAGGTATGTTTTAATTCATTCGCATACAGCCTAAAAGTAATTGTGCTACCTGGTTCTTTGATATATGAAATACCCAACACCACCACCCCCACCCCCCCCCCCCAACCCCCACCTCCCAGTGTGGGTCTCGCTTTCGCGAGATTTGGAGTGATCTAGCTGTAGACAACCTTATCTCCACCGGCATCCCTGTCCATAGAGAGGATGATTCGAAGATACGCACAAAACAAGATTTTGTGAAAATATTTTATAAAAGAAGGATTTTGTGAAAATATTTTATAGAGAAAAATTAAGGATAAGCAGCAAAGAATGAACTGAGAAATACTAATAAATTAGATAGCAGATATATGAAATACCCAGTAACGTGATAATGTCCAAACAATAGTTAAAATATGCATTTGTGTTTCTTTTTTTTCTGTCTTTTTTTTCCCGGGAGGGGGTAGGGGTTTGTAAAATTAGGCTTGATTTGGTTCATTGTCACAAGCATTTGATGGTTTCTTTTTGCACGATTCGGTCTAGTTCATAACCATTTGTATTGTAGGTTGAGTATCGGTAAAATTTGACATGTGGAGTTGAAGGCCTGTTGAGTGAGTGAGAGAGTGTGTGCTTGTGCGTGCACGCGTGTTATGATATGAGATGCATTGATTTGTCTTGCAAGCGGTTGTGGCCTAGCTGATGATACTTGTAACATAGTCTATGCTTCACCAACACGTGACACATGGAATGAATTGTGTACAAATTTCTGTATGTACATTTCATCTTATTGGATTTGTTTTTGTGCTTTATTGGCATCTTTCTCTCTGCTTAGTAGAGACCTCCATGTTAGGTAATGCAGGTCAAGCAAAAGGTTCTTTGCATTCAACCTAAAACTACAAGGATTAGAGGGTCCTACTTTTATTTTTAACTTTGTTTTTGTTTTTCGCTTTCACGTTTACAATACATCAAGGGAAATATTCGAAGAGCCTTTCATACACTTTTAATGTTGTACAAATAATTTTATGCCTTTCAAATATTTTACTTGCTTGAGTGCGTGTAGGGATTGGAGCCTTTTTGGTAAAGAGCTTTTTGGCCCCCCAAAAGAGCTTTTTGAAGCCATTAGCCGATTGACTTTAGTCAAAATGCTCTTTATAATGTTTGGTTGAAGAGCTTTTTATGTTAGCTTTTTGGACCCAAAAATTATTTTATAAAGCTCTTTAAAATAGCTTTTTTAAAGAGCTTTTTGATTTTTACCACTAAATAGACTATATTGACCATAACAATTTTTGCAAAATTACTTCAAATGTCACGACAATCAATTAATAAATACTTTTAAACTGATATATTGTGAGTGGTCAGGATGTTTAACACTTTTTATTTTAATATTTTTTAAAATTTATCGAATATTTTGTTTTAATTTGTCTTACACAATAGGTAAGCATGCTTATATCACATAAATTTTAGGTATTATTAATAAGGAAAGTATGATAACGATGAACATAAGTATTGTCATAACCAAAATTAGGAAATGTATAACTGTAATTTTGTATTAATTCATATATAGAAGAAAGATGAATATATAATTTATAAAGATCGTTATGTGAAAAAGAATAAGAAATTGAGTTAAGGATATAAGTGAAATTTTATGAAATAATTTTATTAGAAATAACTAATTTCACCAAATACTTTTTTCAGAAACGTCTAATACAATTAGCTAAGTAAAACAGCTAATACGATCATCTGACAACTAACATAATTAGCTAACAACTGATTGCCAAACGAGGTATAGGATCCTTACATCTAGATCCTCCCAAGATTCCGTGAAAGCGGGACCCACAATGGGAGAAGGAGTAGTAGTATGAATAATTTTATACCACCTCCATTTGAGAAATTGAGTTAAGGGTATAAGTGGAATTTTATGAAACAATTTTCTTAGAAATAACTAATTTTATCAAATATTTTTTTCAGAAACATCTAATACAATTAGCTTAGTCAAACAGCTAATACGATCACAACTAATACAATTAGCTAACAACTGATTGCCAAACAAGGTATATGCTCCTTACACCTGGATCCTCCCAAGATCCTGCGAAAGCAAGAGACACAGTGGGAGTAGTAGTAGTTGTACGAAAAATTTTATACCACCTCCATTTGGGGCAATGGACTTGGCGAGGACATCTAAGCATTTGCTTTGTAACTTGGGGGTCAAACATGATTGTTTAAATATGTATCTTTTTGTTTAGTCCGAATATGCACTTGAATCTCCTTATCTCGGGTGATGGCACTCATGTTATTACTGTTGTTTTAGATCATAATTGTGTCTCAGCTAGGCACTTGATTGTGCCTTTAGTTGATTTCTGTGTATTCTTTTTCATTTTTGTGTACATAAACTAAATCTTAATTGCTTTTTTTTGCTCCTATAAAGCCTTGTTTGCCCCCTTCATTAATTTGGTGTGCCTGTTCTAGGGAAATACAAGGGTGCTTCTGCTGGAATTCCGAGATTATATAAAATATATAGTAAATGCATCTCGGTGCTTGCCGGTGGAAATGATTGTAAATGCTTGAGTTCTGTTGAGCTTGAGTATATTGGGAAGGAAGTACCTGGTGATGTGTTGGTAGTTGAGCGTACAGAAATCTGTTACAATCTTTGCTGGCTCTCCTTAAAAGCATTATATTCCAAGGACATCAGGTATGGATGAATCTTGTTTTTGTAAGGTTGCTATGGATAAACTAAAGATATGAGCTAGCTATTGCCACAAGGATTGTAAATGTGCTGAGCTAAGTGGGTTAGTGGAGTGCTTGTAACTAACCGTTTTATTCGTTTAGCCAAAGCTCTGTGACACAGTCACCAACATTCAAGCTCCTCATATGTTTCAAACAATCAAACCAACGAATTTGAACCTGCAAACAATAAAAAAAATAAAGAAGTCCACAATTACAACAGGTGTGGGAAAAGTTAACAGGTGCGTTGGTTCCTTGAAGTGTTCCCAGCTTCTAGTAGGGTTCTCTTTTGTTAGTGTTATTTGTTGGGGGAGGGGGTTGGTTGCTGTTTAAATTAGAACCCCTCCCCCCCCCCCCCCCCCCCCCCCCCCAAACAATAAGTTAAACCTTAAGTTACCACTCATCACATTACGGTTGATCAATTTATTTATTGCGAGAGCACCATTTTTACAGGTGTCACACCCACAACTGGAGTCGGACCTTCCACAGCAGGGCATGAGGGTTTCTTTTCTATATGTTCATGCAGCATTCTTCTGCCTCATAAGCTCAGGGCCAAGTCTAAGAGGGAATAGTTATAAATGATAGTAAATTTAACAAAGTTGCCTGTGAATTTAAATGAATCAGATGGTATGCCTTTGAAATTCCTGTCATTTATTAAAGTACCAATGATCTTCAATTCACTCATTAATTACCTAAAGCATTGTACACAAGCTGTTTCCTAAGTTTCTCTGTTCATCGACATGCTTATTCATCAACATGTGCTTGTTTCTTAACCATTCTGGAGTTGTCTTGAATTGTGATAGAATGGATAACATGAGACTTAGCTTCCAAGGAACTATCTATTTTACTGAAAGAGATTAGATATATACTAGTTCCCTACAAAAATTGTGTATTCCTTGTTCTGGTCTGTTGGTGATTGAAATTTATGTAGCTTGGTACCAGATTATCTTGGTAACATGAATTTCGAATTCTATTCCTTTCCAAACAATTCTTCCGTTTTCCAGGTGTGTTCGACACAGTCCATGCCGCGAAATGTCTCAAGTAGTTTCATTGTTAATGCTTTCTTTTGTTCTCAGCCGCGAGGTTCCTCTGCTTTTTCAGAAGGTTTGTTCCCTGCAAATATTTTTGGCACACAATATTTTGTGATTAGATTCTATTCAACAGTTTTCTGATTTTTTTTTTCTTTTTTTGAGGCTTCTTGTTTTTCTCTTTTTCTCTTTTTGGGGGAGGGAGGAGGCGTTCAAGTCTGATAGTCAATTTGTCCTGTCATGTATAGGAAGTTGACTTAACATTCCAGTTATGGTTATGTCATATTCCTTATCATCCAGCATTTTCGCCATTTTGGTATCAAGAACAAAATGTACTTCAGTCTAATACTTTTTCTTTTGATAGTGTATAGCTCTAAATGTTGAAGATTCTGTGTAGCCTACTTAGTCTAATCATTTTAAGGCTTGCTTTGTCTGCTTTATTATTATCATTAATTGTTGTGAAAGATTTAATGCAAATCAAGCTTTAAACCCCCCTTTCTCCCTCAAATAACACGCATGCACATTCTTTCCCATATCAGTTCCATATCAATTCTGTGCCATAGAAGCATCGAGAATTTGCTCCTTTTTTTTTATAACTTTTTTAGAGGGTGGTTATCATTTCTTCGTTTCAAGCACAATTGTACCCAAGGGATTTGGATATGGTGTATAGGGGTGCATCAAGGGATGTTGCCATGTACCACTAATATAATAATACATGATCTGTTTATTCTCTGGTATGGAATTTATTGTTGCTGAATGTACATGTATAATAACAGGTATCTAGATTGCTTGCTTTGACATTTGTGGTTTCATCAGCGAGAGAAAATTTGGCTTCCCCAATGTCTTCAAGCAAAATACTTTCTGCAAACTATTGGGCTGCCTATTTTCATCAAGCCTTTGTTGGTGCTTTCTTTCAGCTAACACTCTGAAGCATAAAACCCAATTGCCTTGCAAAGTGAAGGTATGTTACCTTATTGCTTCATCATCATTCTTGTGCCTCTAGTTCTAATTGGGGCTGCCATTCATTGAGTCATTGGCAGGCACTTGTCCATGCGATAATTTTAGTTAATGGCAGTGGTTCACCTTTATGACTAGCATGTTCAGGGCACAAAATGGGATTCTTTAGTGACTGTGATTCACTTTTGAGACTTGCTTCTTCAGTGAACAACTCGATAGATCTGTGGGACTCAAATCTATGTTTTCGACCTGGTTGCAGGAGAAAATGTGTTAAATCTTTTTTCTTTGCAATTTTGTTTGTTTATCTCCTCTTGTTGTGGATGCCTGGACCTTAAGGGTGTTTTATTTTTACGTTTAGTCTCCATGTCTCGTTTAGGTTCGGGTCAATTTTTTAAAAAGAGAGTAATGGTGCAGAAGTAAATCTATAATCCAAACAGAGTCTCTAAAAGATCTTTCCCTGTATCATTTGTTTTCAATTAATAGACCAAATATGAAGTGTTGGCTTAGTCAGCTCTTTTTTTTTTTTTTTTGATAAGGAAAAAGGTAAAATATATCTAACTGATAAATGTACAAAAGGATGGACGCAAGCAGGCATCCTACAAAAGGGTTATGTACACTCAAAATGGAACCTATCCACATAATCAATTACATCAAATGAAGATTGGCAAAAGTTTCCACTATCCCCAAAAAAAAGAGTCTTGATAATAATATCTTTGATTTGTTGAAGAGGCGTCTCATCTCCTTTAAAGACTCATTTGTTTCTCTCTCGCCAAATAGTCGAAAAAATCACATGTGGGATCAATAAGGCGCTTTTGTTTTTAACTTTCCTACCAAAAGTACCCTCCCAAGCCAAAAGATGATTCCTTACAGAATCCGAAACAACCTAAGAAACCCCTAGCAACTGAAGGATAACTCCCAAAGAGCCCTTGCAAATTGACAATTTAGCAATGGGTGATTAGGAGACTCCACATCCTCTTCGCACATAGAGCATCTATTTGCAAGATAATTCCTTTCTTTTGTAAATTATCACATGTCAAAATACTCCCATGCAACGCTTCCCACACCAAAATTAACACCTTTAAGGGAGCTAAAGTCTTACAAATAATTTCCGAAGGAAACCGCCCTAAAGATCTAGACTCTATAGCGAAGATAGAATTAGATAGGAGCTTATAATAAGATTTGACAGCGAATATTCCTTAACCACATTAGGTGAGTCCTGGAGTAAAATCTCACTCAACTTGCTGAGAAAGGTGGCGAGAATAGTGTCATCAACCAAAGCATCACGGATGAAAATAGGAGACCACACAATAGTGCATGACCCATGTTGACAATAATCTGCAATAGTAGCATCTCTATTCACCGCAAGCACATAAAGATAGGGGAAGAGATCTCGTAGAGGACCCTCCTTACACTAACGATCGTGCTAAAATAAAATAGAAGAACCGACACCAGCCTTGGAGGAAAAATGATGATAAAATCTTCCCCATCCTTTGTGAATGAATCTCGACAAACTTTGCCCATAAGCACCACTTAGTTTAGAGGGATACCATCCAAGACCGTTACCACCACATTTAATCCTAACCACCCTTCTCCAAAGGCTATCCTTCTCATTCATCTATCTCCATAACCACTTGCCTAGCAATGCTTCATTAAAGAGTCTAAGATCCCTAACACCTAATCCCCCCTCTGGTATGCGATTCTTGATAATATTCCATCTAACAAGATGAAATATGAAGTCACTACAAGAAGAACCCCCAAAGGAATTTTCTCTGAATAGCTTTCAACTTATTAGCCACCGAGACCGATAAACGGAAGAGTGAGCGAAAGTAAGCTGGAATGCTCGGCAAAACACTTTTAATAAGTGTAAGTTTCCTCCCTTTGGAAAGATATTCTGATTTCCACCCGGATATCCTTCCCTCAAAATGCTCAACTACAAGTTCCCAAATGGATTAATCCTTAACTTTACACCAAAAGGGAGCCAAGATAGGATGTTGGAAACGGATCAATAGAGCATCCTAGAATACCTGCAAGCAATTGGATATTGTCCACTTGCACAAGTGGTAAGATAGAGCTCTTCGACAAATTGACTCTTAGCCCAGCCTCAAACCAAATAAGAATGCCGCGCAGGTTCACTATTTGCTCAAAATCATTATCACTAAAGATAATCGTATCATCAGCAAAGAGTAGGTGGAACGTAGGAGGCATCAGTGACAGATTCATTCAATCGGCCTAAGAAACCAGAAACAAGCCCCGCTAGAGCAGCCAAATTCACCATCCTTATCAAAACTTCCACTATCAATAAGAACATAAGAGGAGAGATAGGGTCACCTTGGCGCAACCCTCTAGTTGCAGAAAAGAATTGAGAAGGCGAGCCATTAACTACTACCACAAAAGAAGCAGAAGAAATACAATGGCGAATCCAAGCAATCCATCTCTCTCCAAACCCCATTCTTCTCATCATGTCAATAAGAATATCCAAATTGATATGGTCACAAGCTTTCTCGATGTCTAGCTTACAAATAACCCCCGGCTTATCCGACTTGGTCTTGGAGTCAATAAGCTCATTTGTAATAAGCACTGCATCCAAAATTTGTCCGCCCTAACAAAGGCGTTGTGATTCTCAGAAATGAGACCCCAATAACACATGTCAGCCTACGGGCTAACTCCTTTGAGAGCAACTTATAAATACAACCAATCAAACTAATTGGGCGATAATCCTTGATATTATGTGTGTCAGCTCTCTTTGGAATAAGCCCAATAAAAGTAGCATTAAGGCTAACCACAAATTTCCCATTACTGTAAAACTTCGAGAACATGGTCAACATATCCCCTTGCACTGTATCCCAATTTGCTTGAAGGAAAACAATAGTCATGCCATCGGAGCCAGGCGCCTTATCCCCACAACAGTCATGTAGAGCTCTAATGACTTCTTCTTCATCAAATTGCATCAAAAGAACCTCCTTGGCAAAGGTAAATAGAGAGAGCAAAGATAAGTCATCCACTTTCGGCCTCCAGGGTTCAGTCTTAGAAAACAGCTCCTTGTAGAAGGCATGTATAGAGCTTTTCATATTTTCAATCGTTTCATAAAAATTCCCCTCAATTTCCATCCCTGACATGAATTTAAACTTCCTGATGTTAGAACTTCCTGCGTAGATTGGCTATTCTATGGAAATACTTTGTGTTGCGATCACCCTCTCTAAGCTATAGAGTCCTTGACTTTTGCCTCCAAGAAATTTCTTCCATCTGCAAAACCCTTGTCAACTCCTCTCTGGCCTCCCTCCTTTGGTCGATTTTATCATTGCTGAGACCATTGGATTTTTTTTCACATCAAGCGCATCAACAGAATCCAACAGTTTGTATTTCCTTAACTTAATATCCCCGAAGACTTCTTTGTTCCATTTCTTCAACTCCTCTTTAACGAACTTAAGTTTCCTTGCAAGCACAAAACTAGCAAAGCCTTCAACTTCCACCTCCTCCTCCATTTTTTAATAAGGTTAGAGAACCCCTTAACTTTGAGCCACATGTTCTCGAATTTGGAAGGAATCTTTTCCCTCTCCAGCTTAGCCCTCTCTAGAGTTATTGGGAAATGATCTGAGAGAGGCCTTGGCAATTTAGTCTGAAGTGAGTCCGAAAATTGTTCCTCCCAGTCCAAAGAAACCAAGAAGCGGTCCAACATCGAACGAACAGCTTCCCCACCACTCTTAGACCAAGTAAAATTATCCCCACACAAAGGAAGATCCACTAAAGCAGAATAATTAATGAAGTCATGAAACTCTAACATAGTATTCATTGGACATAATCCCGAATTCCTTTCTTGAGGATACAAAATTTCATTGAAATCTCCCCCAATACACCATGGACCAGGCCATCCATCTCTAGTTCGTCGAAGCTTGTTAGTAATTCCGCAAGTATACAGTTTATCGCCGTAACAATTACAGGTCTCGATCTGCATGGATGATTGTGAAATTGAGTTACTAATGACCTAAACAAACTTGTTTTAATTAGATGAACAAAAGTGAATTATTAGCCTAAGATTAACCATGAGGTTTGCCTGACCTAAACGCTCTAAGATTGGATATCAACATGCTTAGAAACTTGAACACACAATAGTGAAGAAACTTAGCATATCCAGGATTGAAGCACAGCAACACTCCAGTGATGGAAGCCGAAACAGAGCACTGGAGCACGATGGGAACCGTCACAACATCACAATCGAGTACCAAAATGCGAGGATGACGACTTGCAAAGGCCCAAGATTCAGACCCAACACCACGAATCAGAATCTGAAAACAAAAGTAATGAAAGCTTGAATTCAAATGAATGCTTCAAGCACTAGGTAATTTCTAAGCAAATCAACACACCCAAGCTCCAAAATTACATCAATTTGAGAAATAAAGCCTAATCCTGAAAGGGGGAAAAAAACGAAGATGGAAAGAGCAATTCGATAATCAACTAAAATGAATTTACAACTTGAAAACTGAAAACGGAAAAGAAACTGGAAAATTGAAGGCTCAAAACTTCCTACTCTGCACGCCCTACTGCCTGCCGTTGCTCTCTGTTTTTGGCTCCCATAAAACGCAGCCCCAAGAACCCGCTTCTCCACCCCTTCAATACCTCCCTTAATTATCAAATTAATGACCCAAAAAAAAACTGACCAAGTAATGATGATGGAAATGACAGATAATGAAGGAGGAGAAAAAAAAAAAGTGATACGGTTGAAGACATGGGAAGGGGAAGAGCCTCGGTGCTCTGTTTTTCGAGTACTGGTCTGCTGGACGGCGTGAAGGAGGAAAGATGGGGTAGAAAGAAGACCAGGTCACGTGCCTAAGGCGCGACCAGATCAAGTGAAGAAAGAGGGAACGCAGGCTAAGTTAATGGAAGGGGGGTGCGTGGCCAGCCCAAAGAAGGAAAAAGAAGAGAAAAGAAGAACGGGAGTAAGGTTGGCGGGGAAATTGGACGCAGATTTAGATTTGGGTTTAGTCACCGGGCTTCTGTCTTCTCTTTCTTTTTTGTACCGTCCACTTGATCCAACGACCCTTTTGATGCAAAATTTATTCATTTTCTTCAAATTTTTAAATTCCTACAAAATAAACAAAAACAACATTAAAGTCCTAATTGAATAATTTATTTCGAGCAATTATTAAATAATAAAAGGGTATAAAATATCATAATTTCAGGGTGAATAAAGATCCTCCTAAAACCTCAATTTATCAAGTCTAGCTTATGGACCATAAAGCCCAAAAAAAGCCGATGTGAACCCACCCTCTACCATTTGAAGTATGCAAGTAATCGAAATTTGAAAATTCCCTGCGAGAGGAATGGACAAAGTTAAAGGTGTTCTTGTTTCACATCACTATAATGCCCCCAGGAGCATCTTCATCTTTAAGAAAAGCGAAATCAATAGAATAGTGCCCCCACAACCTGCGAACGACAGAAAGCGAAACTTTTGCTGACTTTGTCTCTTACAGACAAATAAGATCACATTTCCAATCCCTCAAATAACTTTTTAAAACATCTCTCTTGTGAAGATCATTAATGTCTCTCACATTCTAAGACAACATCCTAAACATATGGAATCAACATCCCAATAGAAGAGGCACTTGCACGGTTATAGTTCACGCCAAATTCGAGCCTCCTCAATTCTCTTTGCCTTCTGATTGTCGAACGTGTCTTTTGCACACTCTGTTTGGGCACATCACTTATCTTTTCAATTCTAGAGAGTAGATGAATAACCTCACTTTTATAACCTGAAAATGCCACACCAATAGTGGTAGCAATACTTTTAAGCTTGGAAGCCACCCATTTTGACACATTTCCAAAGTTAACATTTTCTCCATCCCAAATATCTTCTGTCGATAACGAGCCACTTGAACTCTCCTAATCAAAAAAAAAAAAAAAAAACAATTCACTTGAACTCTGAAGAAAGGAGAAATCAATAGCTAAAGGAGTTTTCACATCTTCAACATGTGACCGAGCAATAGGCTCTAATGGCCAATCATGCACAGAATGCTCAGTATTATTGTCACCCACCCTTGAAAAAGATGCACTACTTCGAGATCCTAAGCTCAGCAAGTGCATATCGAACCACTTCTCTAGGTAAGCCGCAAGGAATACCACCAAATACACCGAGACCCAAATCTACAGAATAAGAGGAGTAATTTCCTACAGAAAAAAGAGGAGGATTAACCCCAGGGCAATAGGTTGGTCAATCATATCATTGAACCAAAAATAAGAAGCGGAAGACGTATGAGTTGACGGCCAAGTGGGAGAAGATATTACATAGACCGAAAAAGTAGAAGACAAACTCCTCACTGCTCATCCCTTACCAATGGAGGGCCATAATTATCCCTCACTGGAGAAATATTTGTGCCAATATAAAGTTGACTAAGAATATGAGCTTTCAGCCTTATTGGATCAAACAAACAAACCTCATCAAATGAACAGGAACTTGAAGTAGGAGCTAACAAAGCAAGAGAAGCATGAGGGACTCCTTTTGCTACAACTCTTGCTACCTCCACATTGCTAGCTGTGTCTCCATTAGTTTCCCTCGAGGTTAAACCTAAAGAGCGCCTACGTACATGGACCTGATTTTGTTGACATCGATAAACACGCCCATAATACTCGCCATTCCTCCTATGTAACTCAGGAGGCTCACCATTCCTATGAACCTCTAGAGACGAGGATGGTTTCACTGGAGATCTTACCCCTAAGTCAGTAGTCAAAGGCGGAGATGACAAAACACCTGGAGCGGAGAAAGCATGCTGGTTTACCAACGAAACCACACTGAGGGCAACAATCTGGGCGTAGTGGCGGGGGAGTTGGGTCCACATTAAAGCTCTTAGACTTCAATGATTATGAATGGCACCCTTTCGAATGCAAAACTGGCTCTAAGGAAGACTGACCGATAATCTCACCTACAGAATCAAAGATTTTAACCCAACCCTGATCATCCCAACCGGCTGAGGAAACAACAAAAGTTCTATTGCCTTCTTTGATTACTGAAAGCTGCAGGAATTTCCCAAGCAAGATTGCTCTTGAATTCCAACATATAAATCTTGGAATGAAGCCTCATTTGATTACACCAAAAAGCTAATTTTGACTTCCTTAACTTACCCCAAGCTTTTACCAACCAAAGAGCAACTGGCTCAGGTAAAGAAATGGAGAATCTCCTCCTTCTTCCATTCTCTAAGATTTTCAATATGTCCATTTGCTTTCAACTACACTCAGATCAAATGGCTTGCTTTCAATAGCCACAAATTTCTTGCAGCCCCCCCTCATAGTACCGGTTAATATCAGCTCAATAGAGGATTACCTAGCAGGATAACGGAAGAAACAAAAGAGCAAGACACCAACCAAACGACCTCTCAGAAGCAGATTGTTGGAGAAAGTCTAAAATCAAAACACTGCAAATCGCAAGAAAGGGAAAATGGTTCACCAGAGTTGAAAGCGACAAGACCAACACCACCACCGGGATGTCCTCTTAATAAAGAATCGAAAACAGTAAGCCGGCAAGGCAATATTCCGGCGAGATTACAGTCGTCGGAAAAGTCGCCGGCGATTGATTCGCCGGCGCAGTCGGCGGGGACAGAAACCCCCAGCCAGCCTAGCCGTCACGATAGCAGAGGAGTAAACCCAACCCACGTAAGTAAATATGAGAAAAACTCACCCGATGAACGCGGATCCCCGTCGAGCTAGAGCAGCCAGCGGCTGGTGATGGGGCTTCGGCGGCTCCTGGAGACCTAAGAGGTTAACCTCCGATGGCCGCGTCTGAAACCCAGAACTTCGATGGCCGGTGGCCGAACAACTCTCTCTCTCTCTCTCTCTCTCTCTCTCTGGGCTATGGCTGACGGCGACGGACGGCTGCAAATGGTGGCTTTACGACTGCAGACGGCAGTGACTCGACGGAGGGCAGCGATCCGGCGGCTGGTGTAAGTGGTGGCGGCGGCGGCGCCAGCGGCTAGGCAAAGAGCATTCACTAGCAAGAGAGCTGTTGCGGGCTTTCGCTTAGTCAGCTCTTAGTGTGCCACTGCAATTTTGCAGATTACATGTAGACAGTCACTAATTGTTTGGCCCCCTAATTCTGCTCCTTATCTTTCTCTAATTGGAAAATTTGAACTTTCACGTCCCTGCTGTTGCTACCACGAATTTCAATAGGTTTCGGTCGCGATGCGGAAAAATTGCGCTGATGCGGCAACCGCTCTCCGTGTCGCGGCTGTTGCAGGGTGAAAATGTGGATCGCCTCTCACAAAAACCTTTCCGATGCGGCTGTTTCGTTGCGGAATGACCACATTTGGAATCCATGACTATCACTGCTGCTGCTACCACTAGCACCACCTTCTTGTTGTAGTTTTGTTTATTTTTTAATTGTCATTCCTGCAAGAAATTTTCTTCTGCACTTGCTGTTGTGTCCGCTCACTTTTCCGAATAATTATGTTTATGTTTTTGGACAATGGGTCTGTCCAGATACCCTAGAGTTTGGGCGTTTTGCGGCAACCTAATTTGGATTGTTGCATCGGTGATGGAGGACTAGGTTTGTTTAGGTAATGCATTGTTTGGTCGCACATGTTTCTTTCAGCCAATTGTCGATTAGAAGATCAATGAATGGCAGATAACATTATAGCACTTATAGCTATCAATTTCTGTGGTTGTTTGAGTTCATAAAATGATTTACCGCATGAAGTGGCACCTAGGCTGTTTATGGGTGGCAAGCCTGTGGGAAGATTTAATGGCGTGGTTTATTTCGACAATTTGCATGAGTGTGTGTTGGTCTGACTTTTGTCATCCTCTTGATCGACCTTTTGTTGGAGTTATCATTCCAGATTGAGGTGCTTTATTTCTAGAGCATCATAATTGTGTCTGTTAACTGATGCAGGGTTCTGAAGCTGCTGCTCCAAATAGCATGACAACAGATACGTTCACATTGCTTAGGTGGTAGCTGCTCTTCATTGATAAGCTATCCAGTGTTTCAGACATTCATCTTTGATCTTTCTGGAGCTAATTGGTCCTCTTGCTTGTAGTTTTGCAGGGTCGTGCCTCAATCAGTTGAAGAGATAGAAGCATGTGTGGAAAACTTTTTCAGAAAACTTCCCAGTACTACAATTTTATGTATAAGTTTACTGGAGGACTCATGCACTGGTCTCTTGCAAGAGATTCTACATTATCCTTCCAATGTCTATGGGTGGCTGCTCCTGTCCCAGTTGGATGGCGACAATCAACCTGCTGTTTCAATATTACCTTTGAGCTCGATTCTCCAAGGTAACATCCTTCCACTGGGGAACAAGACTTGCAGAATTTAGTAATATGTATTGTTCACTTTTTGTACGACTGGATGAGTCACTTTGTGGAAATTATTTTGCTTGGATTACTGCAGGCTATAGGAGAATACCAGATAAAACAGCCTTTTGCTTCTTTTCCATGGAGTAAATAGGTAGTGAAACACCTTGATTAGGCAGGACTGTGGTGTATAGATTTGATTTGAATTTAGTCATATGTAATATTCAATGGATTGCCTACTTCTGTGTGAGAATTCAGGTGAGGAAACAAGCTTCAGCCACTCAGTCTTACAGGAAAAGCATTTTCTCGAGGAGTGGAACTCTCCTTGGGGTTGCAGGGCTGTGGTTGATGATCTAGCCCCATTATTTGAACAGATACTGCGCTTACATCATGCTTCTTCCTCAAATTTACTTGATCAAGACACTGAGCAAAACCGTAAAGTATGGTGGTTATGGAGGGAAAATCTTGATAGCCGCCTGCATACATTACTTAGGTTGGTTTGCTACCTTGAGGCACTACCATCCTCGCTTATGCAAACGATTAGAATCCTTGTGATAAGAATGACCACTGATTGGTGTTTGTTCTTCCTTTTCTGTTTGGGGTTGTTAATGCAACAGGAACATGGAAGAATCATGGTTTGGTGCTTGGAGATTCTTGCTTCTGGGCCGATGGTTAGACTGCTGGCCCCTGAATTCTCTTGTAAGGGAGCTGGTGTGTGAAATAAAACTACGATTCAAGTATGACATCAATGAAGGTGTACTAAAATTAGTGTTGGGAGGCATTAAACCAGCCAATTTGGCAAATGAGGGAATTCCATCGCTGTTTCTTCAGAAAGGTTGCTATATTGGTTGCATTGAAGATCATGATGGAGAAAGTTGCAATTTGCAAAATGAGGCATGTAATGGAGCTGATTATGTTCCGGCTTGTATCATTGAATTGATGCTGACTGCAGTTAGCAAGCTTGAGGCGGAATACTGCACGCATAGAAAGCCTGTTATTCTTGTGCTGGACAGCAATGTTCAGGTGAGTCTAGTTATCTTGGTGTGTGTGACACTTTCTCACCCTTTTGTTTGGAATCCAAATGGAGGAAACCAACCTCAATCGCCTTCGCCCTCTGCTTTCCAACTCGTGCAATTAATCTTTATGTTGCTGACCAGAGTGACTCCGTGATGAATTGATCTTATTTGCTTTCCGTAGAATAGCTTGACTTAGCTGTTTAAGTTAAATGTCGGGTTCCTGAGTGGAGTTTATTTTCAAATGCTTTCACCCGTGGGGATTTTTAGTATTTGAAAATGTAATTTTCAAATTCATTTACAGGTATGTTTAGTTTCAATAATTTGCTTACTTCTACTTTCAATTACGCAAGTACTCTCTGCTCTTGCCCTCTTAAGCCTGTGTGTTTCACAGATGCTTCCTCTAGAAAGCATGCCAATTCTGAGAGAGCAAGAGGTATACCGCATGCCTTCGGTCGCCATCATCTTTGCAACACTACAGAGAAGTTTCATTTTCGAGGAAGCAGTTAGTCAGGATTCTAGATTTCCACTGATTGACCCACTTGATGCATTTTATTTACTTAATCCAAGTGGTGATCTCAGCCGCACACAAGCTGAATTCGAGGAGTGGTTCAGATGCCTGAACATGCAGGTATGCTCCTCTTGCTTTTTTGTAGTGGATAGATGAACAACTGGAATAAAGTTTCCACGTAGTATCTATCCACCGGTTGCAAAATGCTTATAGCCAATAGTGTGGGGGATTACAAACTTGCAATCGAGCATTTCATTCCTTTTATCTTGTGAACTGTGGTCAATTGTTAATTCTTGTTGGGCATGGCAATTCGCGTCTTCCCTTCCAGGGAAAAACTGCAGTTGTTCCTTCGAAGGAGGAGCTGACTGGAGCTTTGGAAAACCATGACCTGTTCTATTATCTCGGCCATGGAAATGGTATGCCCGTTTAACATTGTTTCTTTGTTATCTTATTTTGAAGGCAGTATGTTCTAAGTTCCATTATGGTGCTCAGGGTCACAATACATACCCAAAAAAAAGATCGGAGAACTAGAGAAATGTGCTGCTATGTTGCTCATGGGATGCAGCAGTGCATCTCTTACGCTAAATGGGGATTACCCTCAAGTGGGTCCTTCTCTCTCCTACATCTTAGCTGGTTCCCCTATCATGGTCGGCAATTTGTGGGACTTTACAGACGGGGAGATCGATCGTTTTGCTAAAGCCTTGCTCAAAGCTTTCCTGATTGAAAGATCGACGTCCTCCTCTGGCTGCATGCAGTGCAGTATCCTAGCTGAGGAACTCAAGTCCATGAGTGTGAATGAAAGGAAAGGGAACACTAAGAAAGGCCGTGGAAGAAAAAAGAAACCTGAGTCATAAAATGGTATGCTGGATGGTTCAGCTGGGTATTGCTCCACACATAAGGTGAGGGCTGGATATTTTGTCAGTCAGGCTCGGAAAGCTTGTCGACTTCCATTTATGATTGGGGCTGCTCCTGTTTGTTATGGTGTGCCTACGGGCATATGGAAAAAGATAGGCGTATAGTTTTGACAAGCTCTCTGCAATTTTTTTTTTGCGGGGGCGGGGGGTGGTGGTGTTGGTGTTGTAGGGGTTATATTAGTGTGCAATGCATTAGTTAATGTAATTTTTGGTGGTTACTAATTTATGACCTTTGCCCTACAGTTCTGATGCTCTACAGAAAATGCTACTATTTTTACGTCTTGTAAAGAACCGAGGACTTAAGTATATCATGATTATAGAAACATTTCTTTCGGTAGACATTGAGGCTTCACTTATACTAATTCGGCTTATTGGATGTACAAAATGGAAAACTCCACGTGCAACATCTCATATTCCTAAAATACATGAAACTAATACGGCATTGGACTGTGTACTCATAAGGTATGTCATGATATTTAAATCGTCAAAATGTGTGGGATTTGCAGATGTGAAGATTTTGCTATACGGAAGGAGCTTTGAGATGGATTCGTTTATAATCTAAATGACTAACAACGCATATAAAAGTCCAAATTCAATACTCTAAAAATTCTGCCAATAGGTGGGGTGTGGAGAGATCTGATAAAGCAGTCTTACGCCTAAATTGTAAATTATAGAGAGATTGGTTTCGATTGACCAATGTGAAAAGAATTTACCCGATGATCAAGCGGTCGGAGGAGTGGGCCAATGGGTGAACTGGTCAAATTGCTGGATCGGGATTTGACCGGTTGACTCGATGTATTGTCAACCCGGGATGGCCCGACATTACCTATTAGAACGCTAATTTTTCCTCTATATTTTCAAGAAAAATACTTTCCTAATTCTAAATATAAATAGTAGTATCACTATTCTCTTGATACGTTGCCTTACATATCAAGAGTGGCATCGGTTTTTTTTTTTTTAAATTTTAAACAAATAAAAAGGTTTTGTAAAATCTAACAATGAGTTATATCAATTGACCCAAACTTCAAAGCGAAAAAAAAAAGGCCCAAGGAAAATTCATCCATTAGAGCCCATTTAGCAAGAAATCCTTTAAAAAAAATAGTTACAAAGCAAATAATAAAATGAGAGTCAAGGTGCTCGGCAGTCCTAATTCATAAGGTTTCTTGATACTCTCTACAAGTGTGCGTACCTCCGCGGCAGAGAAACGAAATGGTTCGTCTTTGCCATCCGCTTATGGCAGATCCAACACAAGATAAAGAGAGAAAACCAGCCATAGATTCCATTGCTGCGATTTTCATAAAACTCTTGTAGCAACCTCACCTTCCTTAATTTCCCACTTATTTCTATTTTAAGTCCCTTGTTTCTTCGTCTCTCAAGTCTATTTTTCTCTCTGCCATTAAATCCTTCAACGGTGGGAAAGAATCCTTCAGAGTATATGCAATGTTGATCCATAATTTTGGATCATAAGTGGGGGTCCACACCCTCCATATCATCTTACAAGTCAATCTTTTTTTTCTTCTCTACATTCCACAAATCACCAACTTGGATCACTAAATAAAATAACGCTTTATGGACCCCACTACTAATATATTATTTGTCAAACTTTTTCAAAAAAAAATTTAAAGCTTATTTGGCAAAAAAAAAAAAAAACTAAAAAAGGGCGGTGAGCAGATCATGGCCACGAGCTGGATCGCGGGGCAAGCTGAGAGGATCACCATTGTATGCCGTTTTATGGACCGCAGGCAGAAATGTTGGATCACAATCCTAGCATTGCAAATGCTCTCAATGAGAGAGAACAGGTATGTGAAGATTTCGATTTTTTTCCTTTTTTAAAAAAATTACAATTAATGTTAATAGCAACATCTCGGTCCAACTGCAACCCGTCTGGGTCAAACCGTTTCCAGGTTGAGCGGATTAGGCCGAGTTAATTTGATTCAGCTATCTAGCAGATTAACACGCATTCGGACCGAATTGGTGTCCGATTTTCGGGCCATTCGGTTGAACCAGACCGGTCTGATCTGGTTCTCGTAATATTGCGATTGACTCTAGATTTAAAAACTGTAGACTATCTATTACTTCATAGGAACAAAGCATAGAAAGTTTAGATAGAAATTTTGCTTTAGTTCGTACAATCCAAACTTAAAAAATAGTCCAAATTTATCTTTTTCAGTTAAATAGATTCCACACAAACTATACACATATAATTGTATTATTATATGAATAGATTGACTCTATTACTTGTCCTTAAACATCTTATAATAATGAAGTTTTTATAACAAATGAGTATGTGTGTCTATTTTTACAACAATACCTCTAAGTGTGGGTCCCGCTTTTACGGGGTTTGGAGAGATTCAGATATAAGCATCCTTAGCTCTATAGGTATCCTTTCTCATAAAGAGACTCATTCTAGGAGACCTGCAAAAACAGATTTTGTGAAAACATTTCATAGAAAGAGGATTTAGTGAAAATATTTTACAGAAAAAAACTAAGAATAAGCAACAGGGCAGAAGGAAGTACTATCTCTTAACAAATAGAGGTAGGCAAACAATATCTCTTTCCATATATATGTATTACTTGCATATAAACACAACATATGAAAAAAATTCAGAAACACACCACAACCAAACTGACCCTACTGCAATCAAATGACATCTACAAGGCTATCTCTCTGTGATCTAAGACCTTAACCATATTCCGTCATAGTATTTTTTCTTGAGTCATGTCCTTCGTCAACCCTACAATTTTTAAGTCCTCTCTAATCACCTTGTCCAAATTCTTCATTGGTCGTCCCATACTTTTACTTTCAGGGATATTAATCTTCTCACATCTCCTCATTTAAGCATCCACTCTCCTTCTCTTTACATGACCAAACCATATGAGTCTAGTTTCTTTCATCTTATCCTCTATGGGAGCCACTTTAACTATTTTTCTAATTACTTCATTCCTAATTGTATCCACCATCGTATAGCCACATATCCATCTAATTATCTTTATCTCTGCTACCATCAACATTTGAGCCTGTGTCTTTTTTATATGCCAACACTCCGATTCATACAACACAGTAGGTCTAACTACCATATGATAAACTTTGCCTTTTAATCCTACAACCATCTTCTTACCATACTGCACACATGAAGCATATTTCCATTTTTGCCAACCCCCTTTATGCGTTGGTTAATGTCTTCGTCAACATCCCCTTTCAGTTGAATAATCGAACCTAGATATTTAAACTTTTCGACCTTTGATATTGTCATCCCATCAATGATGACTTCTCTCCCTTGTCTTCTCTTCCACTGAAACAACAATATAGGTTTAGTTTTCAATTTACTTATTCTAAAACCTCTAGACTCTACTGTATGTCTCTAGCGCTTCAACTTATCATTAATTATGTCAGTGGTCTCATCAATAAGAACAATGTCATCGACAAGTAATAGACACCATGTTAACTCATCTTGAATCTTATTCGTAAGTTCATCCATAACCAAAGTGAAAAGAAAAGGGCTTAAAGAGGAGCCTTGAATCAGGCCCACCAACGTAGAAGTCATTGGTAACCCCTTCTAGCATCCTAACACTCATCCTGTGTTCCTCATAGATTTCCTTAATAAGTCGAATATACACAAGCAATACTCATTTTATTTCTAATCATCTCTAGAACACTTCACGCAAAACTCTATTATATGCTTTTTCCAGTCTATGAACACCAAGTAAAGATCTACCTTTCTATCTCTGCAAAATCCCATGAGCTTTCTGAGGAGGTAAATTACCTTTATGATCAACCTTCCAGGCATGAAACCGAATTAGTTCTCTGATATCAAAATATCCTTCCACAACCTTCTCTTAATCACTCTTTCTCATAATGTCATAGTGCGACTGAGTAGTTTTATACCCTTATAATTATCACAATCCTGAATATCACCTTCGTTCTGGTACGATGGGACGACTGTACTAAGCCTCCATTTTCAGGACATCTTGGTAATTCTAAAAATAACATTGAAAGGTTATGTTAGCCATTTAATCTGTCTTCACCTAAATACTTTCACACTTCCACCGGTGTTTGGTCTAGTCCCTCCACCTGATCCCATTGGACATCTTCTTTAAGGCCTCTTTAATCTCATCCTTACTGATAGATTCACACAAATGAGGACAATGTGTGTCATTTTTACCATTTTAAATTAAAGACGATGTGTGGGTGTATATACACACACACATATATGTGCATGCATGCATACATATATGTATACACACACACATATACGTGTACACACGCATACATACATACATATAGAGTGAGTGTATCCATTGAGAACAAAGAGTTTTAGTAAGAAGTGAGAACTTTGAATTTGCACCTTTTAATTAAAATCCAAGGGATAAAATTTAGACATGTCTTCTCTTTTTCCACTAATCTGTTATCTACTCTTCCAGCCCTTCGCCCCTTTCCTTTCTCGCCACCAACAACAACTTCTATCATTCTCACTATAAACCACCGTGCTGTAACCACACTCAATGGAACATCATCACTGTCGATCTGCCTACTTGTCAGGAAACCCGGATCTATGACCTTTATCCACCACCATACTCAATGGTGCCCATAATTTTCTTAGATGTTCTCGAAAATGAAGGCCCTTCCCCTTGGTTAAGTTGACACTATCCAATCTTAATTACTGTTGTTAGGGGTTTCTTTACAAATTCTAATGAGAAAAATGACATAGCTTGAATGGGCAACCGGTGTACAACCAAATTTGGGCAAAAAATAAGAAGATTAAATCGAAAAGTGAGGCTCAAATGAAGAAAAAACAGTGGTCACAATTGGGCACCGGCAAACATGATAGGGATTTGTACGTCGATAAGGACTATGGTGGCTGATCGCATGGTTGCTGGTCACCATTTTTAAAGGCTGAAACCCAATTCCACCATCAAGCTGGATGTGAGAGGGTGGAGGTTGATTGGGGTCGTAGAGCCCTTCGATGAACACTAGATAGCAACCTAGATCTGAAGATGCCAATTCTTATTTTCAGCCCCAACTTTTTTTGTGGATATGGCCTCTCCCTCTCCCCCCCCAACTCTCTCTCTCTCTCTCTCTCTCTCTCTCTCTCTCTCTGTGTGCGCGTGTGTGTGCGCGTGCGTGTGTGTACATAAACACACAAACACATATACATATGCATACACATATACACAAACACCTACACACACATATATACATATGAATATATATACGCATACGTATATATGTGTGCGCGTCTATACATACATATATATATATATATATATATATATATATATATATATATATATATATATATATATACACACATATATATATATATATATATATATATA
>JAKOGI010000234.1:805000-834412 GCA_029747015.1 Carnegiea gigantea | reverse complement strand
ATATATATATATGTATCGGGAGCTACTCCATTAGGATGAGGTTCTCCATAGGATGACTAGGATGATGCTACAATGGCCTTTCGATCTAGATGAATGTATGAGATTTGATGAGGATCACGTGACTTGATAAAAAGGTTGCCCTCTCTTCCTCAGATTTTGGCTGTGCTGCGTTTGCTCTGGTTGTCGCTTTTCCTTCTTGATTTTCTATTTATTCTCTTGTCTTGCTTAGAGTTGTTGCTTATAATTGCATTCATCGGTGCTATTTCAAGCCTTCTCATCAAGATTTTTGTGTTGTAGTTTGTGTTCGCAGCTTTTTATTACAGAATTTGTTGTTAATAGTTCGTGTTTACGGGTTGTTCTTTGTAATTGGTTGCAATTTTTTCGAGTTTGGTATATTCGTTAGGCTTAATATGATACTGTAATTGAATCACTGGTTTGTTTGATTTTCAAGTGTAAATGGCCTTGTTAATCAAGATTCAGGGTTTGTAGGTTGGTTTATTGCAATTTTGGCTTTTGTTTGGTGAAATTTGATCTCATAGCAAGTGTTGTATACGTGCTTTTGCTGTGGATATGGACCTAGAGTTTCTGATTTTGATGACTTTGATTTTGCAAATTTACATGCTTTTCTTTTTTTTAATTTAGCTGAAACTGCTTTTATAATTAGTGATCAATAGAAATGTGAGTTGTGGTCAACAGGTGTAAGTGTAGTGGTTATCTAAATATGTATATAGTTTTTCATCATTGTTGCTATTCAGTTTTTCTCTGTTTGGTGATCAATAGTTTTGTTATTAGTGATCGCTAGAGATAAGATTAGTGATCTGTTAAATAGATGTTCTGTTTTTGGGGAGTTTCTTGTACAACTTAGCTTTTGTGTTGTTGGTGATCAAAGTATATGTTGTTAATGATCAGTAGACTTGTAAACGTGCTGAATAAACATTTAATGTTTTGCAGTTGTTGTTGGAATTTATTACTCCTGCTATTGACGATTAATAGACGTGTTATTAGTGATCAATTGTTTTCTGATTGGTGATCGTTTGTTATGTGCTTAGTGATCTCTCAAATACATGTTTTAGTTTTTCTGCAATTGTCGCTCCATCTTAGTTTTTGTGTTCTTGGTGTTTTACAGACATATTGTTAGTGATTTCTTGAATAAGTGTTTAATTATTTGGGGTTGCGTTTAGAGCTTCCTGCTTTTGTTTGTTAGTAATCAATAGAGTTGTTGTTAGTGATCTATAGATTATTGATTGGTGATTGATTATTATAGAGTAATGATCTCTTTATTTTTTTTCTTTATTTCATTGTGTTTTCTTTTGTTTTTAAGAAATTGTTAGTATAAGGAGTAGTCAAACTTCAATAAGGCTTGTTGATTATCAAGAGGATGTTGGGGTTAGAACACAAACTAAGAAAAGGTAGTGGCGAATGACTTATGTTCTTTTCTTGGGTCATTTACTTGTATTGATGGTTAAGAATACTCAGCTTACTTTATTAAAATAACTTCTGCTGTCAACAACTTAGATCGTAGTTGTCTCAAGCAATAAAAAGGGGTCGAAAGTGAAGGACAAGTCGAACTCAGGTGCAAAAACTACATGTGATGGCAAATGTCAACTCCCCATTTGTTTATATAAGTTTAAGATTCGTGATTTGCATATCATCTTTGGTGATGGTTGTATTGAGGAGTACATACCTTTTGGGACACCTAGTCTTCCCCTACAGGTACACCTGCATGTACTGGGACACATCCGAGTGATATTCAACATCCAGAGCATGACACTGAGGTAGATTTGGAACGTGTGAGAGACACTGCCCCTTCACAAGGTCAGCGTAGTGTGCAAAAGGTGGCAGAAATACATGTGCACAACGGATGAACAAGAACCAACATTTGGGTGATGTCTAGATGATGAATAAAGGCCAAGAAGGGCACGTGGGGTCAGGAAATGTTGAGCATGAGAGGTCAGATAAACTGAAAATTAGACGCGTGAAGGTTAACCAGTTTAACAACCGGATGCCACCTAAGAGGTTGTGGGAATTGGTTGAAAATATGAACGATATGCAAAAGGAAGCCACAAGACAAATCAGTTTTGGGGGCTTCTTGCATTTACAAGTTGACATGATCTCGGGGAAGCTAACACTGTGGTTGGTATGAAACTTCGACACCTGCTCTTGCTCCTTGCTACTCGCCCATGGCAGGATGAGGGTGATCGAGCATGATGTGCACATGATGTTAGTTCTCCCTAAGGGCTCCCTTGAGGTAGTTGAGTCCAAAAATGAAAGCAATACAAGCGTTGCATTCACAAGTCTCCTGAATCATTGGAAATAGCAGTGGCCCGAACATGATAGCATCCCTAAATGTGGGGAGCTAATTGAAGTGATGCAGGGTCAATAGATGGGGGCAAGGACTTCAGAAGAAATTTTGTAACATTCGTGGTGTCTACATGTCTCCATGGGAACTAAAAAGGAGAAGTCAATTACCTCACACTGAACGTGCTGGTAGATTTGAGCAAAGTGAGGCGGCTGAATTGGTCGTAATACACGATGAGAGCGCTTGTGTCATCAGTCAATTAGTGGAAAAAGAAGACATGATGATTCTTCAGAGGGCCACTTCTTTTCCTAATGGTACATTCAATTCTTTCCCTAAATAAATATGTTTAAGTTTGCATTGTGCAGTGTGAAACAATGAATTAGTGATTGTTTCAGAAGGATCAGTGACCGTTATTAGAAAATTATTTATCATTCATAGGATGATCATGCATACAAAATTAGTGATCTGTTTTGTATTTGAACATTGTGAATAACATCCAAAATTAGTGATCATCATATGTTTAATTAGTCATCAGTAGTTTTTTAGGGTGATTATCACTAATCTATTACATTTAATACGGTACAATATTTGCTGATCACGAATTTTTGGAACAACAGTCACTGAATTATCTACTATAGGTTACTAATCTATCTACTGATGACTATCAATTTATTTTTAGCAGAGTTTAAGTAATCAGTAACTCCCCAATTCCCATCACTGCATAGACTGTTTGCTTAGTGATCATCATCTGTCTGTTTAGTGATCAGTATAACAAAAATTAGGGATCAAAAAGAAAATGTTCCAACATATTAAGTCTAACAAATTAGTTATCATTAGCAAAGAAATCAGTCATCATTAGTGTCACAGTGAGTGATTAGGATAATGTCTTTTTTGTTCTTGTTGTTTTGGCTAAGCTTTCATTTTATAATATGTCTTGAATTTTCTTCCTATGAATCTATTTGTGATTCTTACAGCTGTGTTACCTTGATCGTGTAGTTTTCAAACTATGGTCGGTGCCCTGTCAATTCCCTACGTTAAGAGGGTGGACAAATGTTGAAATTAATCTAGGGTGGGACAAGAGTTAGTAACTGGATAGCAGAGGTTATCTCGATAATTCCTTGGATAAGACGACTGTAACTAATGAGGAAGAACAAGTTAATGAAGAAGAATGTCACAACAAAAGTGTTGAAGATGAAGCTATAGGTGAAGATCGAACTAGAGTTTCAAGGGTTAAGGTAAGTCAATATTTTTAATTTGTTATTTATTTCTTAAAAAAATAAATAAAGATTTGTACTTGCGTTGTGCTGCATTGCTTTGTGTTAAGATGACATTTCCTTTTAAGTATTATCTGTTTGAATTAGGCTCTCTTTCGTGATGGTAGGGAGGCAACCGATTTGATAATAACCAACAGTCAACTGCTGGTAGAAGGGATAACAAAATTAGAGGAGTTGATTGCTTGAGCATGCACCCTGCTCAAGAGAGTAAGAGAGGTAGCTGCAAAATTGATGACTGATGCACTCATCAGTGATAGGCCTAAGAAGTCAAAGAGTGGAACCCCGGTAGTCTTGCAGGACTCATATGAATTGGGAGGTTTCTTGATGAAGATTGACTCAATTGAGAAGCATTTCATAGGCTCTCGAGGTATGGTGCATGACTTCTCACAGTTTACTCCACCCAGTTTCAGCCTTGGGGTGTCTCAAGAGGGGAAAGAGGTGCTGTCCAAAGGAGTTATTATTGTTAATTCATAGCCTGATATTTGCGACAACAAAAGTGCAATTACTAAACTAGGATGTGAAGGATATCCTTGTGAGATGTATGAAGAGCCCTGCACACTGCAGTAGCACACCATTGCTGTTGGGTGTACTTCTTCTCGTAGTGTCGTGACTGAATTTTTGTTGCTCTTTGATGGAAGTAAATGACATTATGGTTCTGCATTATTTTTGACCATCATCATATAAACTAGTGCTCTTAAGCAGAAAAATTGGTGATCATGCTATCAACGGTCTTTTTGCGTGTTGATTTTTTGTCTAACCGAGAAAGGACCAATCATACACAGACATATAAATGATCTTTTGTGTTTAAATATTTTTTATTAATTGCAAATCTAGTCATTGTCATTGATGAAATTACTAATCTTTAGGAGATAAATCAGTGATCACAAATTTGTGATCGTTACTTGATAAATTATTGATCATTACTTAATGAATTAATGATCTTTTTGCATGTAGATTTGTCTCTAAACTAGAAAGTAATTATAAAAATTAGGCAAATTACTAATTTTTTATGTTTAAACATTCTTACTGGATAGCAAATCTAATGATCGCTATTGACAAAATTAATGATCTTTAGGAGACAAATCATTGATCACAAAAGATAGCACCAAAAATATATTAACTTCATGATCATTACTTGATAAATTAGTGACTATTACTTGATGAATATGTGATCACTTGATAAATTAGTGATCACATTATGTAGACGTGCTTTTCCCCCCAGCCATGCCTAAAATTTGTAAATCATATCGCGCCTGTATGAGTGATCTGTATTACAATATATAACAGTTGCCCCGAGGATTGTTGTTTATGTAAATTTTTTTTTATACCATTTCCCTCATTAGTTGTTGTTGTGTTTCATAGGTCCAATAATGGTGTGCTCACAGGAAGACAACAAGGCATTCGTTGATCAATCTGTGATGAGAAATGTGGAGCCTGATCTTGAGATACGAGGCATGCAAACAACAACCAATACTGATAAATGAAAAGCTGTAGTGGTTAAAGCCCTGAAAAGGAGGAGAATGAGGTCAGCACAATGTAGTATCACATAATTCCCATAAGGCAAAAAATGATACTAGTTTTTTTTGTGATAAACTTAATGCCTATGTTCTTATATTTTACTTCCGGGTCAGATTCTCCTCATATGAATTCATGTCATTGGCTGTGTGTACTAATTATTATTGCTTTGTAGTACCCTTGCCAATAGAGTCTCCACCTTCTTTGCACTCCACTCACAAATAGCAGAGCGGGAAGATCTTTCGTGTAATTTCATACGAACTGAAGTTGTATGCTGACGTTGTCTTCAACTTAGAAGAAGAGCAAAAGTAAGGATACATATTATAAAATGACACTTCAGTGATGGATTTGGTTGTTTATTCTCTAGCCAAGTGCTGCCCTGCATGGCTAATCGAGGCATACTTTCAACTATTACTGGCGGTGACTGTGTTGACAAAATAATCATGAACGTTTAGGCGAATATATTGAATATACGTAACTGAATACAGATTGTTCCCGTGTTCAAAGGGTTTTGTTTACAAACGAAGCGTTTATAAGCTAATTGAAAAAAATACTTTCAATTATATTTTACACAAGCATGTATGCTTTTGATAAAATAGGTTGACTATCGCAACAAAAAGTCCATTTTTTGTTTTTAAAGCATTCATACATGAAGACAAAATACAAAAGCCAAGCTAAAGCTGTGTTCTTCTGCCAGTTAAACAAGGAGCTATCCCTAAGTCTACATATCAATTTGAAGCAAGTTGACACGGTAAGAATTAAGCAAGGCATATACCCCTTTTTATTTTTGGTTAAAAAAGTTTTCTTTTGTCGCCTATTCTTTTGGCCTTTTTGATCTTCTTCCATTATTATGACGAGGGAAAACAATTTCTCATTTGCTTTAATTTCAAGTAAAAAAGTCTAGACATAATTGACCATATCGAAAGAAAGCACAGAGAACATTACACATATGATCACTATTCATATATTTTGATAAAGCTTCATAAAATTTTAATTTGCTTTAAAAACAAACTTAAGCTGATGCTTTTTGCTAATTTTTTTGGTTTTATGTGAACCTTGCAGAGCAGGCTCTTTCAGAAGTATCTCACGGATGAACACAGTGATAAGAGAAGAGCAAAATCCATTGAAGACTTTGAACTGAAATACACAGATGTGCCTTAGAAGCAAGATGCTTCAAAAACAGATGATAATGAAACCATTTATGTTGTGCAACACATGCAGGAATAAAAAGGAGTTCCTTGCCATTGGTACGTAGGATTTGCAATCGATCAGGCGAACATGCTGCTCAATCCTATTTAAAGAACAAAATTTTTTGATGTAAACTTATTTTTATGAACCAACACACTTAAGCATGAGATATAATGACAATTATTCCACCCCTTATTTCATTTGGATCTCAAGCTACTGCAATTCATAAGTTTAGGGTAGAGCATTGCCAAAAGATCCTCACTTCAGCTACAAACACCATTTCTCAACATCTGAAGAGCATTGTAAATGTTATGAAACTGCAAGGCTGAAATAGTGAAGAACATACTAGTCAGCTCAGGCAATCTGATTGTTTATAGTCAAGAATGCAGTAGATTTCAGTTCTGGTGATCATTATATATCTAATTAGTGACTAATGATGAATTACGTAAATTTATAGTTTTTTAATTTTTGATGATCATTAGATGTGTAATTCATTTCTTGAATACCAAATGTAGTTATAATGATGACCAAAACTACTTGTGTTGATCACTAACTATGTTTATAACTACACATGTATTATGATCTTCAATGACATTACCTAGGAGAACATAATTGAATCCATTGATCTGCAAAAGCAATGATAATGATCACTAAAAAAACACTTATTGATGACTAAAATATAGGCTGGTGTCAGTAACTATAATCGAGAATATGTTGATAAACATAAATAGAACTAGTGATTACAAAACATACTTTTAATGATGGCCAAAACTAGAACTGTTGGTCTCCAATGGATATAATTCATAGAAACATAGATTATGATTTTTCCATGAGAGTAAAACCCCAAATGCAACAAATAAAACCTTATGCAACTATGATCTAGGATATAGTTCATGAAAAGCAAACATATTTATGTTAATGACAGAAAACATACGTAGTGATCACCAAAACACAGCTCTAATAATCACCAAAATTGATAGTGTTGACCATTAACTCAGTTTATAAGTCAGGATAACATAATTTTATCAATTGATCACAAAAAGGAACTCTAATGATCACCAATGCAACACCTATTGATCACCAACTATAATTGAGGATATGTTGATTACCATGAAAAATCTAGTGATCATGACTTACCAAAAAAAAAAGAAAAACAATAAATCTAGTGATCACTAAACATAGTTGTTATGAGCACGAAAGCAACCCTATTGATCACCAACACAACATCTATTGATTACCAACTACAATTGAGGATATGTTGATCACCATTAACAAATTTAGTGATCACTACACACAGTTCTTATGATTGCCAAATGATATCGTTTAATAATGAAAACATATATTATCGTTTTTTCGTCTACTAAAATTATCCTTTTGATTTATTTTTGCAAGTCTTAATAAACCTTAATTTAAGATAAAAGTTATTTGTTCATTCTCCACAGTTTTAAATATTAATTTTTTGGAAAAGAAAGAATTTTATTTTTAATTAGTAAATGTTCTCTGCTTAAAATTCAAAACTTCATTGTCTTCAAAAAAAATAAACCATGAATTGTCTTCTAAATATTTATCTTCTAATTCTCATAAAAAAAAAAAACCACGTTAACTAATTTATATCCTTATGCCAAGCTAATATATACTCTCAGTTATGGTAGCCAACCAACTCTTTTGATTCTAGAGACTCTTCATTTTCTTACATGCATCTTGCTCTGCTATTCTCACTCTTTCTCTTGCTCTTTCTCTCTCTATCTCTCTCTCTCTCTCTCTCTCTCTCTTCCCCTCATAATTCTAATCTATAATCTCGTCGACGTTCATCAACTCATTTGACTTCTATGTACCTTCTCTGTTCTTGTTTTGTTCTAGTGCAGTTATTTTGGTTTTTTTTAGCAATTTATTTTTGATTTTTTTATATTTCATGAGTAGGAATATTTTCTTTCGAAGTCTGGTTTAAATTCTACTTTTAAAAGCTTCTAGTATGTTTTTACACTAAAAAAATATCGTTTGGTTTCTAGAAATGTACCATGCCCTAATCTTTCAATTACGAACCACCTTTTTCGATATCAAATTGTTTTTCTGCTAATATTATATAATTAGATAAAGTTTAATGATATAGTGTGTTTTTGAAGGACTTATTTTCCTTAATCTTTTTGATTTCACACGCATTTGCTTTTTCTGTAGGGCTTGCTACTGAGAAATCATGGCCACACAGAAAGTTCAAGAAACAACCAAGCGAAATGTAGTAGAATCACCTTCTAAGAGGTTAACAAATGCATTTCAAACCTTAAGTGAATATTTTTCATATTACATATGTAGTTTGTGATTACTAGATGTATATTTAGTAATCATTAGGTATAATTTTAGTGATTGTGTTGCATATGTGTTTTTCTGTTGATGAGTGTCAGTACGTTCTTTTAAAAAAAATTCAATTTTCAACACACTTTAAATTTGTTTCTTCTAAGAGGTGAACAAATGTGTAAAAACTCTAGAGTATCAATTTTTGATATTGCACTTTTAGTTTGTGATTGTTAGAAAAAGGTAATTAGTGATTGTTAGGTGTAATATTAACGATCATTTTGCATATGCCTATTATTTGTTAGTGATTGTTAGAAAGATAATTAGTGATCGTTAGATATGATATTAATGATCAATTTGGACAAATGTTCGCTTGTTATATCCTACTCTGCATAAATGTTTGCTTTCAATTCATCAATAACATCCTTTTGCTGCCACCAATATAATGACACTCACATAATAAATAACTCCCTTACGCTTGCAATTGGCATCATATGTTGAGTATTTATGGTCAATGCAGTTGTGATTGGCGATCATTTGAACTATGATTAGTGATACATTATATTTTATTAGTTAATAGAACTATGCACTTTGTGTATTCACTTGCATTTTGTATTGTACAGTCCTAAAGTAGCTTCGGATCTGAACAAAAGTTGACAAGGCACTGATCAAAGAAGAAGATCAATTGATAATACTAGCAGTAGTCCTAAAGAAGAGGATGCAACACTTATCAAAGCCTACAGTTAGAAAGGCCACATTTCTGAGGTGAAAATTTCTGACAGTTCTAATGCCCAAGAAAAAAAAAAAATTCAACTTATCAGGAGAACTAGACCGATTCTTATAACACCCCCAACCCCTAGGGCTAGGAGTATTACCGATTTCTTACTTCCTACTTAGCTTCTAGGAGAAATGGACAGAGTTTCGCCTGAAAACTGACAAATTCTCATGCTAAAAGCCTTACAATAAACTCTTGCATTGAATAGAAGGGGATAGAACTCTAAAATAAGCTCAACAGCCACATGTTGGAGTTCACAGCTCCACGGGTCACTCATTGGGAGTACACCAAAACTAGAAAGTTCCATAATAGAGAAGGAAATAAAAGATACAACTCAACGGATCAGACATCTAGAGTACTAGGGTTTACATCCCAAAATGTAACGAACTTTAGCTAAAAAAGGCATCTGACCAATAAGATGGTTGGTTCACATGGCCATACAGAGAGACTCCTAAACAAAATGCACTACATGGACTAGAGTACTTGTTTATATTCATTTAAAAATTAGGGATTGTTAGGCAATAAATTGTCGTATTTTATGCGCCTCTTTCACCCAATTTTAGCTCGTATAATAACTTAATCTTTAGGATTTTTACTTGTTTTATTTATGTTTTATAGGAAATAACTTCAAATCGAGCAAATGTCGTGAAAAGGAGCGAAGACGGGACAAAGCGAAGAAAAACAGCAAAAACAGGCAAGAAGAAACAGTAGGGGGGCCGAGCCACTGTGCCAGAGAAGTGGCACAGCCGTGCCACCCTGGCACGGTGGGACCATGCCACCCTGGCATGGTGGGACTGTGCCACATGGCACGGTCGTGCCGTCCCCCCTATTCGCCGTTCGCCCGATTTTTCTATTTAACCCTCCTTTGGGCGTTTTCGCTGGGGGTCGTTCGGTCTTCTCCTGGGGTGATTTTTAAAGTAGTTTAGGTTAGGTTTTAGCCAATAAAAACTCAATAGGAGGATTAGATTAGGATTGTAGTTTGTATTTCGGGTTTCAAGCTTGTGGATTTCCAATTCTTCAATCAATCCAAGCATAAGTTTCTCTCTCTCTCTCTCTCTCTCTCTCTCTCTCTCTCTCTCTCTCTCTCTATTTCACATTTTTGTTGTTATTTTGATTTTGTTGGTGTAATTCTTGTATTTGATTTGCTTAGTTTGAATGTTTAGTTTTTATTATGATTTTGTGTTTCCTTTAGTTTTCATTCGTGCTAGTTTAGATTAATTCATCCTTTGTTTATGTTTATGTTCTTATTTGCTAGTTTATGTTTAGTTTAGGTTTTTATGTTTTCATATTTAATTAGTCGTTAATCTTGGTTGATTGGATTGTGGCTAGCCCTTAATGGCTAATTAACCTTGTTTAGGCCTCAACCCTACCTTGTTTATGCCTGGAATTTAGAGTTTTCATTCAGGCTCATCAAGTGTTCGATGAAATGCTTGAGAGAGCTTTCATCCGTGTTTTGGGGCAATCGACTTATGCTGAGAGGTGAGGTCGATTGTCTAGTGTGGGTAGAGAGAATAGTTGAGATTGGGATATGAAAATAGTCTCGTCGCTAGCTAGGTCAAGGGTTATCAATCTTGTAGTTTAGTTAAACTAATCCCATGAAAATAGGAGGTTAGAACAATTAGACTAGCTCATGACCCTTGAGAGAGGGCTTGAGTGGTTTTAATGATGCAACTGACCATCCCTGAATACTAGCGTAACTTGGAAAGGTGAGGGCTTAACATGATTACTTAGTTCATCTTAGGTCTAATCATGGTCCCTTTGTTTTCACTTTAGTCGTTTAGCTCTATTTTCTATCCCATTTGATTCTGCCTAGCTCGAGACGCTTTAGTTAGCTCTGGCACTTGGAAACCCAATTCTCTGCGGATGACACCCCAAGTACTCAATGACACACCTTGCACTTGGGGTTTATAAATATTAAAACTCTATTTTTTCCTTAACAAATTTTTGGCGCTGTTATTGGGGAGTTGGCGCTTTCCAATATTGGAGCTTATTTGGACATTCGAGACTAGGCTTTTACTTTGAAAAAAAAATTGAAAATCGAAAAAAAAAATGTCTTTTTCCCACTTTCCTCAATATGAGCATGAATTGTTTTGGAGATACTATGATAGATTATATGTTTTGCTTGCTCACTGTGATTTTTATTTGGAAAAGTGAGAAATTTTGATTACAGTTTATGAGGATGTGAATTCTGAGACCCGTACTCTTTTGGAGTATTGTGATTTTTGTGCTAAAAATGTTGATGAAGCTTGTAATTTTCTTGATTGGTTGGCTCGGGATACTTATGAATATGAGATTAGTTGCGCTAATTCATACATCCCACCCCCTTGCATCCCTAATTATGCTCCTCCTGTGTGCGAAATTTGCCTTTGTTCTGATCATGCTAGTAATGCTTGTCCCCATTATATTTCTAATGAAGGCTTTGCTAGACTTAATAATATGATAGGCACAATGAATGAGCAACAAATTGAGTTTGCTAATAAAATGCAGGAGTATGACCTATCACCTGAGACTGACCTTAGTTCTAGTTCTTCTAGACTTAATGTCAATCTGTGCGACGATGGTGCATTTTTCCGTCCTCTAGAGCCCGGACTAAGGGAAGTCATTGACCCTCCCTTGACTACGTTACCTATTGTTGCTCCATCCTTACCTAGCCCTTATAGGAACAACACTGCGCTCATTATGACTTTTCTTGATACACCTTCCCCTTTAGCTTCGTCGATGGAGTTCGAGGTAGGTGAGACCTTCGGTGTTAGCGCTAGTGTTGATGAGGATGATACTTGGTCTGAGTCCGGTGATGTTCCCATTGAGGTGCATGATTTTCATGAGACTCCCACAGGGACTTCATGCGTAGATGTTGTGGTTGCAGGGCCAAGTATTCCTGATTTTGTTGATAATATATCCCCCAACTCTCTTGATACATTCCATGCTTCTTCTTCATGTTCACCACCCTCCCCTTCCCCTGAGTGTTGTGATATATTACTTATTGATTCTCATGTGACACTTGAGGGGAATGAGGTTGACTGTTCTGAGACTCTAGGTACCTTTAGAGGGTATAACCCCTCCCTTGATCCTTACAATATGTACCTAGAGCATCTACCTGGAAATATAGTGTTGATTATTACCTTTGACTATTCTACTGATTTTTCCAACGCATTTGATAAGTTTAGGAGCACACTTATTATTATGCGTGTATTTATATTTGTGTGCTCTTACTTACATTCATCTGAGTTGCATACTCAGGTGTTTGATAAGCTCCTGTGAGCTTTGACGGCATCTTAATTGGTAGCTTGGATCTTAAAAGATGAGGAGTGGCTGATGCTCCTCCAGCCTCCTAGAGCACTCTCTTAGCGAGGCCTAGTTTAGATGCACACAACACCTAACCTGGTATGATCGTTCTAACCCTTCTCCTTTCTCCTCTTTTATTTTCTTTCTCTTCTTTTTGTTTAGTTGTGGATATTGCATTGTGATTTTATTGGTGATCATTTTGAGGAGAAATTTGGGATGCTGTTGAGCCATTCATGGCTATGATCACCATTTTTTTTGTTTTTGTGGATATTTGAGTTTTGTGATTGGCGGTGTTGATGGATTGGTATATCTTTATTTTTGGTGGTTAGTTTTGTATATATGTGTGGTCTTATTTTTGATTTGGTGAGTGTTTTGGGAGAGTGTGCGAGCTTGTATATGTGTGTAGATTTAGTATTCTTGTGTGTGTTTGTTTTGTTTTGTGTGTCTTGTGTGTGATTTTGTTTTCTTTATTTTTGTGTGTTTTGTGGTTGGTAATGACTCTCAGCTCCCAATGAGGATATTGTGAGATTTAGGTGTGGGGGTGGAGTCATCTACCCTTTTATTCTTATTTTTGTGAAAATTTTTCATTTATTTTTGTGTACATTTTTCATTTTCTCTCTTTTTTTGTATAATTTTTCCTTTTTTTGGGATTTAGGGGAGTTTTGTGCTATTTTAATCAGTATTGATCTCCGGTACTTTGACTATTAGCTCGTATATAAATATAATGCGCATGATAGATATTCACCCCAAGTATGTCATTTTAGGCCTTAGTTCTAACCCCAACAATCTATTGTAATTTTGCAATTATGTATTATCATTATCTTACATTCTTAATCTTCCATGATCGGCTCTCCGACTTGTCTACTGCACAGTTACCTTTGTATGTGCTTGCACCCCTTTTCCAAAAACAAAAACGAAAACCAAAATAAACAAACTCAAGCGCTACTGGGTGTATTCCTTTGAGGTATGGCAAGAGTTTGGAATGACAAAGAAGAAGAAAAAGAAAAAAAGGAGGGAAAGAAAAGAGTTTGGAATGACAAGTACCCTTTTAAGGCATGCGCTATTGAGTGCTACTCTTTGAGGCAATACGACTACTGGGGAAGTTTGTTTTCCATGCTAGTAAATCAATAAGGTAGCTTGTGTCAGTTAAGTGGGATTGAGTTTGATTTTGGTAAGCCAAAGTCTTAGGGTGATGATACACTCACACGCTAGGCACCAGGATGGATTTAATGTTCTCATGCGGCGTGGGGTGAAAAGATGACGTCTAGATGCCATTCTTTGGGATGATGTGTCCTGAAATGCATATAATGCTTATGTACAAACTGATACTGGAGTTAATAGGGGGTTTTGGTTGATCCGATTGTGTACAGTTTACCTCATTGTATATTTTGTGTTTTGTCATTTTTATTTTTTCAATTTTTGATTCTCTTTTCTTTGTTTTCCTTTCTGAGATTTTATGGGTATATCTTCTGCAAACCCTCACAAAACCTCACTCGTCTAATTGGGGGATCCAAGGGGTTTAAAGGGCTTGTTGTATACACTAAATGCAATCGTGATCCCTATGAAAGTGAGTTAGGTTCTTAAGTTAGTTTTCTTTTGTTTTGTTCGAGGACGAGTAAAAGATACGTGTGCGGGTATTTGTTAGGTGATAAATTGTCTTGTTAAGGAAAAAATAGAGTTTTAATATTTATAAACCCCAAGTGCAAGGTGTATCGTTGACTACTCGGGGTGTCGTCCGTAGAGAGTTGGGTCTCCAAGTACCAGAGCTAACTAAAGCGTCTCGAGCTAGGCAGAATCGAAGTGGGTAGAAAATATAACTAAACTACTAAAGTGAAAACAAAGGGACTATGATTAGACCTAAGATGAACTAAGTAATCAAGTTAAGCTCTCGCCTTCCCAAGTTACGCTAGTATTCAGAGATGGTCGGTTTCGTCATTAAAACCACTCAAGCCCTCTCTCAAGGGTCATGAGCTAGTCTAATTGTTCTAACCTCCTATTTTCAGGGGATTAGTTCAACTAAACTACAAGATTGATAACCCTTAACTTAGCTAGCGACGAGATTATTTTCATGTCCCAATCTCAACTATTCTCTCTACCCATACTAGACAATCGACCTCACCTCTCAGCATAAGCCGATTGCTCCAAAACACGGATAAAAGCTCTCTCAAGCATTTCATCGAACACTTAGCGGACGTGAAAGAAAACTCTAAATTCTAGGCATAAACAAAGTAGGGTTGAGGCCTAAACAAGGTTAATTAGCCATCAAGGGCTAGCCACAATCCAATCAACCAAGATTAATGACTAATTAAACACGAAAACATAAAAACCTAAACTAAACATAAACTAGCAAATAAGAACACAAACATGAACAAAGGAGGAATTAATCTAAACTAGCATAAATGAAAACTAAAGGAAACACAAAATCATAATAAAAACAAAACATTCAAACTAAGCAAATCAAATACAAGAATTAAACTAAAAAATCAAAACAAGAACAAAAATGTGAAATAGAGAGAGAGAGAGAGAGAGAGAGAGAGAGAGAGAGAGAAACTTATGCTTGGATTGATTGAAGAATTGGAAATCCACAAGCTTGAATCCAGAAATACAAACTACAATTCTAATCTAATCCTTGTATTTAGATTTTTATTGGCTAAACCCTAACCTAAACTACTCTAAAAATCACCCTAGGAGAAGCCGGAACTACCTCCAACGAAAACGCCCGAAGGAAGGTTAAATAGAAAAACCGGGCAAACGGCGAATAGGGGGAATGGCACGACCGTGCCATGTGGCACGGTCCCACCGTGCCACTTCTTTGGCACGGTGGCTCAACCCCCCTGCTGTTCCTTCTTGCCTGTTTTTACTGTTTTTCTTCGCTTTATCCCGTCTTCGCTCCTTTTCGCAACGTTTTCTCGATTTAAAGTTATTTCCTACAAAACATAAATAAAACAAGTAAAAATCCTAAAGATTAAGTTATTATACGAGCTAAAAGTGGGTGAAAGAGGCGCATAAAATACGACAATTTATCGCCTAACAGGGATATATTTCATTACATCATTAAGCAGGTGAATCCACTTCTATATGTGCACATATGACACCTTATCAAGCAAAGGTAAACTCCAACTCAGCATAAATGAAGCGACTTCTACCAATCACAAAGAAAACCTGGGAAAAGGAGAAAGAGTAATGAGATGAGCAATTACACGCTCAGTGAGTATTTCCCGACTCCTTAAAACCAAAATCATTTACAGGCAATAACACCAATAATAACCACACTTTCCTTAACCTCTTGAGGCTATATTCTTTAAAAAGAAATCTCCTACATATTGGTCCTCTAATGACTCTTATGATCTGTTTGAATTTCATTTGAACTGGCCTCCTAATGGCCCTTATAACTTTTTCTCCTTAAAATCCTTAGAAATGGCAAAACGTTAATTGTTTTTCTCATTTACTAGGAAAATACTCTTGGCATAAGGTCATCATAATGTGCTGGTTGGAGGAAATCTATTCCCAATCCCTAGTGATACTATCGCTCACACTAAGCTCTCACTTCGGGGATGGCTACATAATTGGACCTACACCCTCATCCGGGTTTTCTAGGGTTTCCCACTACTACGACTACTCCCTAATCTAGGGATTCCTCCATTCTAGCTGGTTCACTCCCATCATACTGTCTCTAAGCATGTTATCTTAGCTATTTAAAGCGTATGGCCATAGCGGCTGATAGTTTTGCTGTCTCTTACAGTGAAATCATTCATCACACAACTTACTCCTTTTTAAAATTCTTTAGGGATTCCCCCGTTCTAGTAGGTTCACTCCCATTTGAAAACTGTATTCGTATAGTTAAAAATAGGCCATCATACACTAATACTTATGCTGCTATTATTTCACACCATGAAATCCTTCTTTTTCAAAACTCACCCTTGCACACATGATTAAGCTTAACAACATAAAAGGGAAGGGGTTCGCACGTATCACATTCAAACACTTCATAACTCAACTTGGCAGAATCTGCCAATAAGCCATACATGGCCTCGCAATCCACACGATTGCGGTCAATCATAATCCAGGCCCCCTCCTCACACAACACCGACCACAAAGAACCTCAAAAGTTCTCATTAGTTCAAACTCAAGCCATCAAACTACCAACTCAGTTTCAATTTCTTAACCATTGCATGTCATCATAAAAGTCATAAAGAAATGCGTAATAGAGGCATATAAACTTACCGAGCAATCAACATCCATCCAGCGGCACATTACGACATATATAGACATATATGTTTCATTAATTTAAATAGGGTACTCAACGGACTGAAATGAACTAATAAGGCATGAAACTAACTTGCATTCATAACTCAGAATTAGGAATTAGACATGCCTAATTCATGTCATTTCAAAAGTACAGTTTAGCTACATTAAGGGTTACGTATTTGTTTTAACTAATCAAGGTTATTAGGTCGTTTTTTCAAAGGCTATTTTTAGGTATGAATTAACGAAATCAGCATGCATCAATTCAAAGCATTCTTTTTTCATAAAATGCCTAATTTGCTAGCCATGAAAACAGTGATCTTAGCCCCCATAGCAGCCCCATTTTCGATCCTTTTTCAGTCCGATTTTAGCCCTAATTCTGCCAAAGTACAGGGTGTATTTTTTGCCCAACTAAGGAGGTTATTCTGGCCCAATTAAGCAATATTTTAGGCATAAATGTTAGTTCAGTTTCGGGCAAATTTTTCGTTAGCCTATACATGCAAAATCTAAACCTGAATTCAGTTTTACAAAACATGTATAATCAGGCATAAAAATCAGCCCAATTCTAAGCAATAAATGGTCAGCCTATACATGCATAATCTAAGCCTGAATTTAGTCGAACAAAACATGCATAATCACTCTTTTAACCTGACTAATCTTAGACTAGCATGCATCACAACTTGATGGCTAAATTGTTTTCAAAATTACTAATAATTTAAGAGGTGAGAAACACCCACCTCGACTCCAAGCTAAGAACCCAACTCCTCGGCTATTTGGGCTGATTTGTATATGAGTCTCAAACATCCTAACCTCTTCCTTGTTGCTGCCCCGAGCCTTGCTACTACTACTCGACCTACACTCTTCCTCCTCATTCTTTCGATTCTTCTTGTTGTTGGAACCGAGCTCCTCTGCCACAGTGGTGGTCGCGCTGTGCAGGTGGTAAAGGCGGTGGTGCTGGCTGTTCGAGGTGGTTAGGGTTAGGGCTCATCTCCCCTTTCTTCCCCACGCTAGCGTCGAGCCAAGGTTAGGGGTCTGATGATCCTCGCGGCTCGCGATGGTGGTCGGGTCGCTGCCACATGGCCGCTGGCGTAGACTCCGGGCGCTACTCCCTACCTCCGCCTCCCTCAAACCCTCTCTCTCTCTTCTGGGTGGTGGTTTGTGGGGCTAGGTTCCAGAGGAAACCGTCCATTCTCTTCATGTTTTAACTGAAGAAAGGAGGCTTCGCCCCCTTTCTCGTCCTCTTTTCTTTCTTTTTTTTTTTTTGTTGTTGTTTATAGCTCACGTAATGAACCGATCCCAGCGCCAATTAGTCTAGCCTCAGTCAATCTTAACCTCGTACTCCAACCCAGGTCGATAGTACGACCTTTCGTTGATTACTGATTCCCAAATATATCTAGGTTCGATTTAATAAACAATGAACGAATTCTAAGATTAACAATCTAATTGTATTCAGGTTCCTACTCGATTTAGTACCCGATAATAACCTTCATCAACGCTTACTAAAAATCATTGAAAAGTTTTCAAAACTAATAATAATAGTAGTAGCAACAATAATATTCTTTGTTTTTGAAAAACAAATTATTGTTCACGTAAGCATGTTAATGATAAATTTAACTTATATAGTTAATAAAAATACGATTTTATAATGTATAACGGCAAGATAATCAGCTTAAGAAAAAATAAAGAATACGGGTGTTGCATTCTTCCCCCCTTAAAAGAATTTCATCTCCGAAATTCCCAAGCTAAGTTCAGTCGTACCTAAGATGTGCACACACATGATGCATCTACACAGCTCGCACCAAAATCAAAAATCTTATTTTACAATTAATTAAAACCAAAAAAAGCATATGGTATCCAGTTTCCTCCTCGCCAATCCTCTTCAGGCATCTACTCACTCTATTTAGGCGCCGAGGGCAAATCGCATCGAAGAGGTGAAAATGAGTTGGTGTGGAAACCATATTAAACTTGTTTAAAAAGGGAAATAGACTTCTAATTATCTGGACTCAATCTGCATAGTAAACAGCCAATTTAATCATATGCATCGTCATGAATCGAAATCTAAAGGTTGGACAATTGGGCAATGACATCTGAAGGTCATATAGAAGTAGTCTTATTCTAAGTCATGAATTCTAGACACTTTTATGATCACAACGGTTAACCTGGAGACTCCTATAACATATTAAGGCAGTAAGGGCATCACATATAACTGCAAGTACTCCTACACATCAGCGTGTCACATGAAGCACCTAGACATTTCTGTATCCAAATAGAGGCTGACCCTAAATGTGAGGTACTAGTACGTTATCCTTAACAAACCTAAGATATGCAACGGTGTCCACATGCGAATGAAAATTATGATAGTCACTAGGTCGTGTATTAATTATATGTGCATTTGGCCACTCAAGCTATAACATGAAGCGATAGGAGTCATGCAGTGCAAGTAAGACACCAACGATCTTGTCACGTGAGAAACTAGACATATTAGACCGTGCATCTTACTTAACTGCATCCTATATAGGCTTAAAACAGGCATCAAGAATGCTCACGTACTCAACAGTTCACTCGCATACAACTGGTTAGTGACCCAACTCCAAACTCCAATAATGTATCAATGACTGTGCATAACAGACATAAGTGTCTATATTTATGCTGACATGATCTTGAATGCTCTACTATGCTATCTTTCTTACACATTAGGTACACCCTTCTATAGATGTGAATACATGCAAAAGTAGCTCCATTGTCATCTAGTCATGCATTACATACATCGTGTTCAATTATTCCAACTATAACATGAGAAAACAGTATTGATGGGCTGTAAATGATGATTCAAGAGCCATGTTGTGCAACTAACTATATAAACTAAATCGCTCAAATAATACAGTTGTATGTTTACTCAAATTTAAGCCAAGCAATCATCAACAACTCGTTTTTTAGGCATTTGACCACCAACACGTTGATGTCCACATATAACAATCCTAACCATAGGTACTCTTGTGGTCTCACACAGCACATGATGCCATCACAATTCCTTAAGGCATGCAGGCTCACGGGGTTGTCACATGGAGGGAACACTTGGATGTGTATATACGCATGCAATCCCCATTTGCAACCTATGGCCAACGGTTGTAAGGTTTATCCAATTTAAGAGAGCTTGGCGACCAACGGGATATGATTGTTTTGAGTATGGTCGACATTGATGGTCTTATAGGCATGGGTTAAGGTCTTACGAGACACACTAGTCCATAAGTGATCATAGGAGTCTTACTGTGTTGGTCACTTACTTTACTCGGGATCATTTATTATGTACAATTCCAAAGTCTGCAAAGGTAGCTTTATTATCATCTAGTCATGCATTACATACATCGTGTTCAATTACTCCAACAATAATATAAGAAAACAGTATTGATGGCTGTAAATGATGTTTCAAGAGCCATGTTGTGCAATTAACTATATAAACCAAATCGCTCAAATAATACAGTTATATGTTTACTCAAATTTAAGCTAAGCAATCATCGACAACTTCTTTTTTTGGCATTTGACCACCAACACGTCGATGTCCACATATAACAATCCTACCCATAGGTACTCCTATGGTCTCACACAGCACATGATGTCATAATAATTCCTTAACACATACAGACTCACGGGGTTGTCACATGGAGATAACACCTGGAAGTGTATATACGCATGCAATCCCCGTTTGCAACCTGTGGTCAATTGTTCCTAAAGCTCATCCAATTTAGGAGAGGTTGGCGGCCAATAGGATATGATTGTTTTGAGTATGGTCAACATTGATGGTCTTATAGGGTTAAGGTCTTACGAGACACACTGGTCCATAAGCGATCATAGGAGTATTACTGTGTAGGTCGCTTACCTTAGTAGGGATCGTTTATTATGTACAATTCCAAAGCCTGGTAGGTTCTCTCTCCCTTGCACTTTTTAGGTGCATCAGGGTTCATTCCAGCCAAAACATTACCACTCAACATCGCAAATACCAATTCCTATGATAGAAAGCAACTAATGCATTGTACAGACAACAATAACAAAGATGGAGATCGATAGGTATACTTATACAATGTTCAACGAGGCCCTATCACTAGCACTTAGTCCTCCAAGCATGTATAAAAAATTATTCCCTAAATTACTAAGGCAATTCAGAATTCACAAGAGGAAGGTATCATTTAGTAGGATTATTAATTGTAGCAACTGATCTCCAATAATTCCTTTCCTAATCCATTACGGACGACTCCATTGATGTACACATCTTACCACGTACATATTTACAAGCATCATTCTGACACGCATAAGGACATGTACTTGTGAACCTAAACTCATTCATCATTGCTAAAGGAAGCTAGTTCTTCGGTGTAAAGTAAAATTTGACTCGACAGTCATAAGGGCATTAACATCTCAAAATCCTGAATTTCAAAAGTGAAAAATAGCTTATCCATTTGGAGCCTCTTCTCTACCATCTCTAAGTACGTCTGCTCTCTCTATTGCAGGGCCCGAGGAGCAATTCGTATGTAGGGGCAAAGAATGAGCTTAGAAACAGGTCTTTAATCATTTAAGTTTAAATCAATGAGCTTTAACTTTCAATTGCCTTATCTGGGTGCATAAATAAAGCATTTACAATTTGAACCATCACTTAGCTCACACAAGAATATAATAGTGAATTGGGCTCAAATTCTAAGACACGACTCACGTTTATTCGATCAGCTTAACCAAATTGCATAAAAGTCAATCAGTGAAGTCAATTAGCACGTTAGGAACATATTGCCCTAATGGAGCACCCACAAGACCACCTCAAGGTGTGGGGAGCTATTTAACTCTTATACTATGGCACAGCTTGCCCCCTTGTAAATCAATCGACCTACTCGAGCCACAAATAAGTCGCAAATTGCCATGTTATAAGGTGCACTTGCACACAAGGGAAGCATATATCACATCATCACGAACGCGTTCCTAGATAATTACATGAAATGTACGACTCAGGTTGCGGCCTATGGTCACAGGACCTTGCTTTGATACCATCTATAACACCCCAACCCCTAGGCCTAGGAGTATTATCAGTTTCTTACTTCCTACTTAGCTTCTAGGCGAAATGGATAGAGTTTTGCCTGAAAACTGACAATTTCCCACGCTAGAAGCCTTACAATAAACCCCTGTATTGAATAGAAGGAGATAGAACTCTAAAATAAGCTCAACGGCCATACGCCGGAGTTCATAGCTCCACGGGTCACTCACCGAGAGCACACCAAAACCACAAAGTTGCATAATAGAGAAGGAAATAGAAGATATAACTTAACGGATCACACATCCGGAGTACTAGGGTTTACATCCCAAAATGTAACGAACTTTAGCTAAAAAAGGCATCTGGCTAATAAGATGGTTGGTTCACATGGCCATACAGAGAGACTCCTAAACAAAATGCACTACATGGACTAGAGTACTTGTTTATATTCATGTACAAACTAGGGATACATTACATTACATCATTAAACACATGAATCCACTTCTATATGTGCACGCATGACACCTTATCAAGCAAGGGTAAACTCTAACCCAGTATAAATGAAGCGACTTTTACCTAACATAGAGAAAACCTTGGAAAAGGGGAAAGAGTAATGAGATGATCAACCACACGCTCAGTGAGTATTTTCCAACTCCTTAAAACCAAAACCATTTGCAGGCAATAATATTAATAATAATCACATATCACGCATTTAAGCTATACTATTATCGTATTAATCGGTAGAGAATTTCAAGAGAAGTCCATTAATTCCCGACTATTAGGCTATGTGGTATAATATGTAATTCATGCCTTGACTGTCTAATCACTTATAAAAGATGCTGAAAAACATGGAGCAAAGATTATCCAAGGAACTTTCTTTTATAGGATATGCACATTTGAAATCTTGCATGTTTGATGCATTACAAGAATAAAGCCACACTTTGCTTGGAGTTTTATTCAAACTATACTTGAAAGGTCATTCATAAGATATTCACAGGAATCTTTCTTTCTTTTTCCTAAAAACACTTTACTTAGCCTGTTGAGGCTCATATTCTTTAAAAAGAAATCTCTTTCGTATTGTTCCTCTAATAACCCTTATGAGTTGTTTGAATCTTATTCGATCTGGCCTCTTAATGGCGCTTCAAATCTTTCTTTTTCAAACACTTTACTTAGCCTTTTAAGGCTCATATTCTTTAAAAAGAAATCTCTTTCATATTGGTCCTCTAATTACCCTAATGAGTTGTTTGAATTTGATTCGAACTGGCCTCTTAATGGCCCTTATAACTTTCTTTTTCTTGAAATACTTAAAATTGGCAAATCCCCAACAGCTTTTCTCATTTACTAGGAAAGCACTCTTGGCATAAGATCATCATAATGTACGGTTGCATGAGATATATTCTCAATCCCTAGTGGTACTATCGCTCATATTAAGCTCTTACTTCGGGGATGGCTACATAATTGGACCTCCGCCCTCATCAGGGTCTTTTAGTGTTTCCCACTACTAGGACTTCTCCCTAAGCTAAGGATTCCCCCGTTCTATCGGGTTCACTCCCTTCATATTGTCCATAGGCACGTTATCTTAGCCATTTAAAGTGTATGGCCATAGCGGGTAATAGTTTTGCTGTCTCTTATAGTGAAATCACTTATCATACAACTCACTCCTTTTTAAAATTCTTTAGGGATTCCCCCGTTCTAATAGGTTCACTCCCATTTGAAAACTATATTTGTATAGGTTAAAATAGGCCTTCATACACTAATACTTATGGCTACTATTATTTCAAACCACGGAATCCTTCGTTTTCAAAACTCACCCTCACACACATTATTAAGCTTAACATCATGAAAGGGGAGGGGGCGCACATATGAGATTCAAACACTTCATAATTCAACTTGGCATAATCTACCCAATAAGCCATACATGGCTTCGTAATCGACACGATTGCGGTCAATCACAACACAGGCTACCTCCTCATACAACACCGACCACAAAGAGCCTCAAAAACTCTCATTAGCTTAACATCAAGCCATCCAACTACCAACTTGGTTTCAATTATGTAAGCATAGCATGTCATCATAGAGGTCGTAAAGAAATGCGCAATAGCGACATATAAACTTACCGAGCAATCAGCAACCATCCAGCAGCACATTACGGCATATATGGACATATATGTTTCATTAACTTAAATAGGGTACTCAACAGACTGAAATGAATTAATAATGCATGAAACTAACTTACTTTCACAACTTATAATTAGGAATTAAACATGCCCAATTCATGTCATTTCAAAAGCAGAGTTTAGTCACATTAAGGTTTATGTATCTGGTTTAACTAACCAAGGTTATTAGGTTATTTCAAAGGCTATTTTCTGGTATGAATTAACCAAATCAGCATGCATCAGTTTAAAGCATTCTTTACTCGTAAAATGCCCAATTTACTAGTCGTGGAAACCATGATCTCCGCCCCATAGCAGCCCCATTCCCGGTACTTTTTTAGTCTGATTTTAGCCCTAATTCTGCCAAATTATAGGGTGTATTTTTTACCCAACTAAGGGGGTTATTCGGACCAATTAAGCAGCATTTCAGGCATAAACATTAGTCTAGTTCTGGGTAAATTTCCGGTTAGCCTATACATGCAAAATCTGAACCTGAATTGAGTTGTACAAAACATGTATAATCAGGCATAAAAATCAGTTCAATTCTCAGCAATAACCAGACAGCCTTTACATGCATAATCTAAGCCTGAATTTAGTTGAGCAAAACACTCATAATCACTCCCTTAACCTGACTAATCTCAACCTAGCATTCATCATAAGTTGGGGGCTAAATCGTTTTCGAAATTACTAATAATTTAGGAGGCGAAAAACACCCACCTTGACTCCAAGCTAAGGACCTAACTCCTGGGCTATTTAGGCTAATTTGAATCCGAGTCTCGAACCTACTAACCTCTCCCTTATTGCTGCGCCAAGCCTTGCTACTACTACTTGACTTACACTTTTCCTCCTCTTTCTTTCGATTCTTTATGTTGTTTGAACCGAGCTCCTTTGCCACAGTGGTGGCCGCGGTGATGGTGTGCAGGTGGCAGGGGCGGTGGTGCTGGCCATTTGAGGTGATTAGGGTCTGGGCTCATCTCCCCTTTCTTCCCCCCGCTAGCGTCGAGCCAACGTTAGGGGTCTGATGATCCTCACGACTTGCGGCTGGGGATCGGGTCGCTGCCCCATGGCCGTTGGCATTGCCTCCGGGCACTACTCCCCACATCCGCCTCCCTCGAACCCTCTCTGTCTTTTCTGGGTGGTGGTTAGCAGGGCTAGGTTCCAAAGGAAACCTCTTTTCTCTTCGTGTTTTAGCTCAAGAAAGGGGGCTTTGCCCCTCTTTTTGTCCCCTTTTCTTTTCTTTTTTTGGTTGTTGTTTTTAGCTTACTTAATGAACCGATCCAAGTGCTAATTAGGCTAGTCTCGGTCAATCTCGACCTCGTACTCTAACCCAAATCGATAGTATGACCTTTCGTCGATTACTCATTCCCAAATATATCTAGGTTCGATTTAATAAACAACGAACTAATTCTAAAGCTAACAATTTAATCGTATTCGGGTTCCCACTCGATTTAGTACCCGATAATAACCTTTATCAACGCTTACTAAAAATCATCGAAAAATTTTCCAAAATAATAACAATAATAATAGCAACAATAATATTCTTTTTTTAAAAAGAAAATAATTGTTCACGTAAGCACATTGATAATAAATTTAACTTATATAGTTAATAAAAATACGATTTTATAATGTAAAAAGACAATATAATCAGCTTAACAAAAAATAAAGAATGCGGGTGTTACAATTCTGATGATGACCAGAGGCAGCAAGAAGAAGAAATTACTATTGCTAAAACTATAAAGGCTATTTCAAAGGGAAACAAACCTTCATTAAAATCTGAAGGTGAAAAGAAACCAAAAGATATAATGGAGAAGAGTAGGTCTGGCACAAAGAAAGCAGAGAAGCCTCTAACAAAGAAGCCAAGGAGGACACATCTCACGAGGAAGTAAGAAAGGGTGATAAATCTATTCGAAAAAGTGGAGAGAAAGAGCTACTGAATGTGAGTTTTGCAGAGAAAGGGGAGGCTTCAAGTAAGGATGAAAGATCTGACAAAACTTTTGAGGAGCCCCAAGAGGAACGGGAAACTTTTGAAAAATCCCCCACCAAACTTAAGAAGGAAGAAAGAGGGAAAAAGGCAGAAAAAAGAAAGAAGGAGAAGTCGAAGAAGAAGGCAGTCACTGTTCGAGGATTGCAAAGGATGCAGGCCTTATCAAAGCTTGCAGTGCAAAAAGAACACATATTTGAAGTAGAAATTTCTGACAGTTCGGATGTAGAAGAAAAAAATCTGACTTATGAAGATGAAGAGGCCGATCATAATGACACTAAAAAAGAGGGGAAAGAAGATAGTAGGATTCCTAAAACTGTAAAGCCTATTCCAAAGAGGAACAAACCTTCATTAAAATCTGAAGGCAATCAAACGATCGAGTAAAAAGATGCTCAATCCAATGTTGGTGCTGCTTTGGTACGGGAAGAAACAACCAGCTCAGTATAGGACCTTCAAATGGCTAGCCTTTAAAATCTCATTGCTAGTGGTACAACTAAACAAAGCCCAGACTGAGGCGGTGAGATCAATGGGATTTGCTTTCTTCTTGAAAGTTGATTTAAAGCAAATCTATGAGAGGTTTTTGAAATGGCTGGTAGACAACTTTGATCCCTACTCTATCTGCTTTAAGCTTCCATATGGGCAGAAGTTTTTGGTCACAGCATTTGATGTGTATGTGACCCTGGGTGTGCCTATTGGGGGAAGGAAAATCATTGACATAACCAAGTCTTCCATGGATGAAGAATATGATAAGGTGCATGATGCGTGGCTCAAGAAATGAAAAATTAATCAGAATGCCACTGAACTCACTCACATGGGTTCATCTTGGCTAAAAAAGATGGGGGTGAGAGCTTCAATAGGAGCTTCATCATATATTTGGTGAATTGCTTTTTCAGCAGATCGAAGAACCACTATTGTAGCAAGTCAGTCCTAAAATATGTCAAGGACGTGAACCACATCGCATCCCTAGATTGGTGCTAGTTTTTACTTGAGAAGCTAATCAATAGTGTGAGGCACTCAAAGAGTAAGGCTGCAAAAGGGGTGCATTTTGACAGTTCATTCTTCTTCTTGATGGCGAGTTCTCCTATTCAACCACCTAGCCCTTCATAAAATTGGTGATCAATATAAGGAAATACAGTGATCATGAAATAAGGAATGCCAAAATGTCTTAGTGATCAACAATTAACTTACTATTGATCAGTAAGTTATTCATTAGTGATCAATAAGTTGCGCATTAGTGATCAACTATTGATACGTGTGTATGTAACCTAATTGCTTCTACTAATTAAATATTTTTTTCTTCCAGTATTTGCAGATGTTGTACTTGAATAGAGTTGTGTTCGTTAAGCGGACAGTTAACAAACAATTTTCTACGATGTCCGCATGGGACTAATGAGGACAATAAGAGTAGGATAGAAGATGAGTACATGAGCAACGATTTTGGGAGGGTTGTTGTTGAACCTCCACTGGATGTTGCACAGCCAACAAAGGCTAAGCAGTAAACTGCTAAAGACAATAGGATGACTGAAATTGAGGTAGTAAACAAATCATTCTCATCTTTTGTTGTAAAAACATGTAAAAAAATGAAAAAACCCTTATTGGTGATCAATGCAAGTGTCATTAGAGATCTTTTTATTTAAATTATTGATCATTTGCATTAGTTTTCAATGTTACTCCTAATACTTGGAATATGGTCCTTCTATGCATGTTGATCAATAATTGCATTTATGTGATCAATAGAAGTAATATTAGTGACCAACAGTTGTGGAATTAGTGGACATTAGAAATAAGATTAGTATCGAGTTGAACTCAATCTCTCCGTTTTTTTCTCCATTGCTTGGAATTCAGTTTTTGTGTGGAAGGGTGATGCATGGAGGTCATATTGGTGATAAATTGCAACAACTTTAGTACACCATTTTACCTATGTGGCCAGCAGTTGTGAGATTAGTGCTCATTATTAATAACATTAGTGATCAATACTAATGTTGTTAGTGATCAAAATGCATAAGTTAAAAATGAGCAATATGTGTTGTTGGTTATTAATAGATATGTTATTGCTGATCACTACTCTTATGATGAGTGATTAATAGAGACAGAGGTTAATAATCACCTAAATTAGCTTTGAATTTCTGTCTTTGTGTGGAATATGTCGCAAATGATGAGGACTCATTTTCTGGCGATTATTATAGGTAATATTAGTGATCACTTAAATTGGTGTTTATTTATTTTAGATTTTGATTAACACTCATTTCTTTTCTACATAATGATCATTAGAGATATTATTTATGATCAGTTGGGAGAAGATTGTTCATCAGTTTACTTAATGTCTGATTTTTTTTATCAACATTGCTATTAGCGATCAGTTTTCTCTTAATCAGTTTACAATTCGATGATTGGTTAGTACGTGCTTAATAGTCATGTTATTAGTGATTAGCTAACATATCTATATTCTTTTTTTATCTTTATTGTTTTTGAAAAATATAGAAGGATGTAGGCAAGACAGTTTCTGCTACTGAGCAATTGGCATTTCTTTGCAAAATCTTTATCACTGTCATGGATTCCATGTGCAATAAGTACAGGGATAATGAAAGCCTTTACAAGATACGAGACAAAGTGAGGGCAATGTTTGCCCCATTTCCCAATGTTCTTACTGCACATGACGAATCCCAGAAACAGGGCAGTGCAGATGGAGTGCCTGCAATCAGTGAAGGCCAAGATGTTGTTATGAAAGAGGCTGCTGCAGACCATCACAGTGCTCACATAGAGTCTCGAAAGCTTCAACTGAAGCAATAACCAAACAAGGATGACATTGGGCCTTCATTTAGCCCCACATATGCAGTTACTCAACTCAATAGTTAATAGAGTTCTTTACCAAATACTTTATTTTTTTAATCAAATTCATTACTTTGTTAATCTATTCTAATTATTAAATAATATTTTTTAAGATTCTAATGTTAAAAGAACAAGTATTGTTCCACAAATATAATTGAGGATGTGTTTGATTAGTATAAATAAATGTACTGACTACTAAACATAGCTGTAATGGTCACTATAACTGCACCCATTGATCAACAATTGATATTATTTAATGAACACATATAAGATGATTTTTTTTTTTTGTCTACTGGAATTTTTGTTTTGATTTATTGATCACCAACTATAGTTGAGAGTTTGTTGATCACCATAAACAAATCTAGCAATCACTAAACATAGTTATAATGATCACCATGAAAAAACAAATTTACCCCCATAGTTCTAGTGATCACTATGAATAAACCACATATTTTTAACGAATAAACATAGTTCTAGTGATCACCGTAAACAAAGTTACCGCCAAAATTCTAATATTGAAGCAATAGCTATTGATCTCCAAACATAATTGAGGATATGTTTGATC
>JAKOGI010000234.1:787500-802500 GCA_029747015.1 Carnegiea gigantea | reverse complement strand
AATTTATTGCTTCTGCTGTTGGTGATTAATAGACGTGTTATTAGTGATCAATAGTTTTCTAATTGGTGATCATTTGTTATATGATTAGTGATCCCTCAAATACATGTTTTAGTTTTTCTACAATTGTCGCTCCATCTTAGTTCTTGTGTTCTTAGTGTTCTGCGGACATGTTGTTAGTGATTTCTTGACTAAGTGCATAATTATTTGGCGTAGAAGTTCCTGCTTCTATTTGTCGATAATCAATAGTGTTGTTATTAGTGATCTGTAGATTATTGATTGGTGATTGATTATTATAGAGTAGTGATCTCTTGGTTTTTTTTCTCTATTTCATTTTGTTTTCTTTTGTTTTTAAGAAATGGTTAGTACAAGGAGCAGTCAAACTTCAATAAGGCTTGTTGATTGTCAAGAGGATATTGGGGTTGGAACTTAAACTAAGAAAAGGTAGTGGCGAATGACTTATGTTCTTTTCTTGGGTCATTTGCTTGTATTGATAGTTAAGAATGCTCAGCTTACTTTACTAAAACAACTTCTGCAGTCCACAGTTTAGACCACAGTTGTCTCAAGCAACAAAAAGGGATACAAGGAGAAGTACAAGTCGAACTCGGGTGCAAAGACTGCATGTGACGACAAATGTGAACTCCCCTATTTGTTTATATAAGTCTGAGATTCATAATTTGCATATAATCTTTGGTGATGGTTAATTGAGGAGTATATCCCTTTGGGGACACCTAGTCCTTCCCTTACACCTACACCTGCATGTATCGGGACACATCTGAGTGATATTTAACATCCAGAGCATGACATTGAGGTAGATTTGGAATGTGTGAGAGAGACTGCCCCTTCACAAGGTTAGCGTAGTGTACAACGGGTGGCAGAAATACATGTGCACAGCCGATGAACTAGAACCAACATTTGGCTAATGCCCAGATGATGAACAAAGGCCAAGAAGGGCACGTGGGATTGGGAAATGTTGAGCGTGAAAGGTCAGATAAATTGAAAATTAAACGCATGAAGGTCAACCAGTTTAACAACCGGATGCCACCTAAGAGGTTGTAGCAACTGGTTGAAAATATGAACGATAAGCAAAAGGAAGCCATAAGAGAAATTAGTTTTGGGAACTTCTTGTATTTACAAGTTGACATGACCCTGAGGAAGCTAACACTGTGGTTGGTATGAAACTTCAACACCTGCTCTTGCTCCCTGCTACTCGCCCATGATAGGATGAGGGTGACCGAGCATGATGTGCAGATGTTGTTAGGTCTTCCTAAGGGCTCCCTTGAGGTAGTTGAGCATAAAAATGAAAGCAATGGCATGAACGTGATAGCATCCTTAAATGTGGGGAGCTGATTGAAGTGATGCAGGGTCAATAGATAGGGGCAAGGACTTCAGAAGAAATTTTGTAACGTTGTTGGCGTCTACATGTCTCCGTGGGAACCAAAAAGGACAAGTTAATTACCTCGTACAGAACGTGCTGGTAGATTTGAGTAAAGTGAGACGACTGAATTGGACGCAATAACCATTGAGAGCACTTGTGTCATCAATCAATAAGTGGAAAAAGAAGACATCACGATTCTTCAGATGGCAAATCCTTTTCCTAATGGTACATTCAATTCTTTCCCTAAGTAAATATGTTTAGGTTTGCATTGTGCAGTGTTAAGCAATGAATTAGTGATCATTTTCAGAAGGGTCAATGATCGTTATTAGAAAACTATTGATCATCCATAAGATGATCACGCATACAAAATTAGTGATCTATTTTACATTTGAACATTGTGAATAACATCCAAAACTAGAGATCATTATATGTTTAATTAGTTATCAGTAATTTTTGGGGGGGTGATTATCACTAGTCTGTTGCATTTAATATGCTGTAATATTTGCTGATCATGAATTTTTGCAACAACAATCACTAAATTATCTATGACAAATTATTAATTTGCCTACTTATGACTATCAATTTATTTTTAGCAGGGTTTAAGTAATCAGTAACTCCCCAATTTCCATCACTGCACACACTGTTTGCTTAGTGATCTTTATCTGTCTGTTAGTGATTAGTATAACAGAATTAGGGATAAAAAAGAAAATATTTTTAGATATTAAGTTTAACAAATTAATTATCATTAGTAGAGAAATCAGTCATCATTAGTGTCACAGTGAGTGATTAGCATAATGCCTTTTTTGTTTTTGTTTGTTTGCTGAGCTTTCATATTATAATATGTCTTGAATTTTCTTCCTATGAATCTATTTGCGATTCTTACAGCTGTGTTACATTGATGATGTAGTTTTCAAACTAAGGTCAGTGCCCTGTCAATTCCCGACATTAAATCTAGGGTGGGACAGGTGGATTTGGCAGAGGTTATCTCGATGATTCCTTGGATAAGACGACCGTGACTGATGAGGAGGAACAAGTTAATGAAGAGGAATGTCACAACAAAAGTGTTAAAGATGAAGCTAAAGCTGAAGATCAAACAGGAGTTTCAAGGATTCAGATGAGTCAATATTTTTAGTTTATTATTTATTTCTTACAAAAATAAATAAAAATTTGTAATTGTGTTGTGTTGCATTCCTTTGTGTTAAGATGACATTTCCTTATAAGTATTATCTATTTTAATTAGGCTCTCTTTCGTGATTATAAGGAGGGAGCCGATTTGATGATAAAGAAAATTAGAGGAGTTGATTCCTGGAGTATGCACCCTACTCAAGAGAGTAGGAAAGGTAGCTGTGGAGTCGACAACCGATGCACTCATCAGTGATAGGCCTAAGAAGTCAAAGAGTGGAACCCCAGTAGTCTCGCAAGACTCGTATGAATTGGAAGGTTCCTTAATAAAGATTAACTCAATTGAGAAGCATTTTGTAGTCTCTCGAGATACGGTGCATGACTTCTCACAGTTCACTCCACCCAGTTTCAGCCTTGGGGTGTCTCAAGAGGAGAAAGAGGCACTGCCCAAAGGAGTTGTTATTGTTGATTCATAGCCTACATGTTTGCAATAACAAAAGTGCTAGTACTAAATTGGGATGTGGAGGATATCCTTACGAGATGTATGAAGAGCTCCGCACAGTGCACTAGCACACCATTGCTGTTGGGACAGTGTCATGACCGATTTTTGTTGCTCTTTGATGGAAGTAAATGACATTATGGTTCTGCATTATTTCTGACCATCATCCTATAAACTAGTGATCTTAAGCAAAAAAATTGGTGATCATGCTATCAATGATCTTTTTGCATGTTGATTTTTTGTCTAACCTAAAAAGTACGGATCATACATAGACACATTAGTGATCTCTTATATATAGATATTTTTAATTAATTATAAATCTAGTCATTGTTATTGATGAAATTACTGATCTTTAGGAGATAAATCATTGATCACAAATTTGTGATCGTTACTTGATAAATTATTGATCATTACTTGATGAATTAATGATCATTTTACATGTAGATTTGTCTTTAACCTTGAAAGTAATGATAAAAAAATGGGCACATTACTGATTTTTTGTGTTTAAATATTTTTACTGGATAACTAATCCAATGATCATTATTGATAAAATTAATGATCTTTAGGAGACAAATCAATGATTACAAAAGATTGTACCAAAAATGTATTAAATTGGTGATGACTAGTTGATAAATTGGTAACCAGTACTTGATGAATATGTGATCACTTGATGAATTAGTGATCACATTATGTAGACGTGCTTTCCCCCCCAGCCATGCCTAAAATTTTTAAATCATTTCGCAACTGTATAAGTGATCTGTATAACAATATATAACAGTTGTCCCGAGCACTATTGTTTATATAAATTTATTTTTATACCATTTTCCTCATTACTTGTTATTGTGTTTCATATGTCCAATAATGGTGTGCTCACTGGAAGATAACTAGGCATTTGTTGGTCAATCTGTGATGAGAATTGTGGAGCCTGATCTTGAGATACGAGGCGTGCAAACGACAACCAATACTAATAAATGAAAGACTGTAGTGGTCAGAGCCCCAAAAGGGCGGAGAATGAGGTCAGCACAATGTAGTATCACATAATTCCCAAGAGACAAAAAATGATACTAGTTTTCTTTGTGATAAACTCAATCCCTATGTTCTTATATTTTGCTTTTGGGTCAGATTCTACTTACATGAATTCATGTCATTGGTTGCGTGTACTGATTATTGTTGCTTTGTAGTACCCTTGCCAATAGAGTCTCCACCTTCTTTGTGCTCCACTTGCATGCAGCAGAGCGTGAAGATCTTTCGTGCAATTTCATACGAACTGAAGTTGTGTGCTGACGTTGTCTTCAACTTAGAAGAAGAGCAGAGGTAAGGATACATATTATAAAATGACACTTCAGTGATGAATTTGTTTGTTTATTCTCTAGCCAAGTGCTGCACTATGTGGCTAACCGAGGCATGCTTTTAACTATTGCTGGCGGCGACCATGTTGACAAAATCATCATGAACATTTGGGCGAATATATTGAATGCAGGTGAACTGAATACAGATTGTTCCCGTGTTCAAAGGGTTTGTTTACAAACAAAGCGTTTGTAAGCTAATTGAATAAAAATACTTTCAATTATATTTTACACAAGCCTGTATGCTTTTCATAAAATAGGTTGACTTTCACAACAAAAAGTCTATCTTTGTTTTTGAAGCATTCGTGCACGAAGACAAAATATGAAAGCCAAGCTGAAGCTGTGTTCTTCTGCCAGCTAAACAAGGAGCTGTCCTTGAGTCCACATATCAACTTAAAGCAAGTTGACATGGCAAGAATTGAGCAAGACACATACCCAAATTTTTTTTTTTTGGTTAAAAAAGTTTCTTTCGTCACCTATTCTTTAAATCTTTCATATCTTCTTCGATTATTATGATGAGGGAAAGCAATTTCTCATTTGCTTTAATTTCAAGCAAAAAAGTCCAGACATAATTGACAATATCAAAAGAAAGCACAGAGAATATTACGCGTATGATCGCAGTTCATATATTTTGGTAAAGCTTCATAAAATTTTAATTTACTTTATAAACAAACTTAAGTTGATGCTTTTTGCTAATTTTTTGGTTTTATGTGTGCCTTGCAGAGCAGGGTCTTTTAGAAGTATGTCACAGATGAAGAAAGTGATAAGAGAAGTCCATTGAAGACTATGAATTGAAATACATAGATGTGCCTTTGAAGCAAGATGCTTTAAAAACATATGATAATGAAACCATTTATGTTATACAACATGTGCAGGAATACAAAGGAGTGTCATGCCATTAGGACACAGGATTTGCAAATGATCAGGTGAACATGGTACTTAATCCTATTTAAAGAACCAAATTTTCTGATGCAAACTTACTTTTATGAATCAACACACTTAGGCATGAGATATAATGACAATTATTCCACCCCTCTTATTTCATTTGGATCTCAAGCTACTGCAATTCGTAAGTTTAGGGTGGAGCGTTGCCAAAAGATCCTCACTTTAGCTACCAACACGATTTCTGGACATGTAAAGAGCATTGTAAATGTTTATGAAACCGCAAGGCCGAAAAATGAAGAAAGTAGTCAGCTCAGGCATGTCGATTGTTTACAGTCAAGAACGCAGTAGATTTCAGTTCTGGTGGTCATTATATATCTAATTAGTGACAAATGATGAATTATATAAATTTATAGTTTTTTATTTTTGGTGATCATTAGATATGTAATCCATTTGTTGAATACCAAATGTAGTTATAATGATGACCAAAACTACTTGTGTTGATCACTAACTAACTTTATAACTACACATGTATTGTGATCTACAAAGACATTAAGTTGGAGAACATAATTGAATCCATTGATCTACAAAAGCAATGATAATGTTCACTAAAACAACACTTCTTGATGACTAACTAATAGGCTGGTATCAGTAACTATAATCGAGAATATGTTGATAAATATAAATAGAACCAGTGATTACGAAACATACTGCTAATGATCACCAAAACTAGAATTGTTGGTCTCCAATAGATATAATTCATAGAAACATAGACTATGATTTTTCCATGAGAGTAAAACCCCAAATGCAACAAAATAAAACCTTATCAATTATGATGTAGGATATATTTCATGAAAAGCAAATATATTTATATTGACGATAGAAAACATACGTAGTGATCACCAGAACACAGTTCTAATGATCACCAAAATTGATAGTGTTTACCACTAACTCAGTTTAAAGTCAGGACATATGATGATCAACATAAGTTTATCAATTGATCAGAAAAAGGAACAATAATGATCACCAAAGCAACACCTATTGATCACTAATTATAATTGAGGATATGTTGATCATGATGAATAAATCTAGTGATCATGACTTACCAAAAAAAAAAAAAAAAAAAAAACAATGAATCTGGTGATCACTGAACATAGTTGTTATGATCACCAAAGCAACCCTATTGATCACAAACACAACACCTATTGATCACTAACTACAATTGAGGATATGTTGATCACCATTAACAAATTTAGTGATTACTAAACATAGTTCTTATGATCACCAAATGATATCGTTTAGTAATGAAAACATATATTATCATTTTTTCGTCTATTGAAATTATTCTTTTGATTTATTTTCGTAAGTCCTAATAAACCTTAATTAAGATAAAAGTTATTTGTTCATTCTCCACATTTTTAAATGTTAATTTATTAAAAAAGAAAGAATTGTATTTTTAATTAGTAAATGTTCTCTGCTTAAAACTCAAAACTTCATCATCTTTAATAAAATTCAACCATGAATTGTCTTCTAAATATTTTATCTTTTAATTCTCACCAAAAAAAAAAACACAAAAACCGCATTAACTAATTTATATCCTTTTGCCAAGCTAATATATACTCTCAGTTATGGTAGCCAACCAACTCTTCTGATTCTAGAGACTCTTCGTTTTGTTGCGTGCATCTTGCTCGGCTATTCTCACTCTTCCTCTTGCTCTCTCTCTCTCTCTCTCTCTCTCTCTCTCTCTCTCTCTCTCTCTCTCTCTCTCTCTCTCTCGCTCGCTCTCTCTCTCTCTTTCTCTCTCTCTCTCACTCTCTCATGTAATTCTAATCTACTATCTCATCGACATTCATCAACTCATTTAACTTCCACGTACCTTCTCTGCATTTTAAAGGTGAGATTCTTGACTTTTATGTTTGTATTGTTATTCTTGTTTTGTTCTAGTGCAGTCATTTTGGGCTTTTTTAGCGATTTATTTTTTATTTTTTATATTTTAGGAGTTCAAACATTTTCTTTCGAAGTCTGGTTTAAATTCTACTTTTAAAAGGTTTTAGTCTGTTTTTGGACCCAAAAAAAGGTCGTTTGGTTGCTAGAAATGTACCATGCTTTGATCTTTCAATTACAAACTGCCTTTTTCGATTTCAAATTATTTTTCTGCTAATATTATACAATTTGAGACAGTTTAATGATATAGTGTGTTTTTGAAGGATTTATTTTCCTTAATCTTTTGGATTTCACATGCGTTTGCTTTTTCTGTACGGCTTGTGACTAAGAAATCACAGCCATACAGAAAATTAAATGAACAACCAAGGGAAATGTTGAAGAATCACCTTCCAAGAGGTAAAGAAATGCATTTCAAACCTTAAGTGAATATTTTTCATATTACGTTTGTAGTTTGTGATCATTAGTTATATATTTAGTAATCATTAGGTATAACTTTAGTGATCGTGTTGCATATGTGTTTTTCTGTTGATGAGCGTCATTACATTCTTTAAAAAAAAATTCAATTTTCAACACACTTTAAATGTGTTTCTTCAAACAGGTGAAAAAATGCGTCAAAACTCTAGGGCAACAATTTTTGATACAGCATGTGTAATTAGGGCAACAATTTTTGATACTGCATGTCTAATTTGTGATTGTTAGAAAAAGGGAATTACTGATTGTTAGGTGTAACATAAACGATCATTTTGCACATGCCTGTTATCTATTTATGATTGTTAGAAAGGTAATCAGTGATGGTTAGATATGATAGTAATGATCAATTTGGACAAATGTTTGCTTGTTCTATCCTACTCTGCATAAATGTTTGCTTACAACTCATCAATAACATCCCTTTGCTACCACCAATATAATGACACGCACATAATAAATAACTCCCTTCCGCTTGCAATTGGTATTATATGTTGAGTATTTGTGATCAATGCTGTTGTGATTAGTGATCATTTGAACTATGATTAGTGATACATTATATTTTATTAGTTAATAGAAGTATGCACGTTGTGTATCCGCTTGTCTTTTGTGTTCTACAGTCCTAAAGTAGCTTCGGATCTGAACAAAAGTAGGCAGGGCACTGATCAAAGAAGAGGATATGTTGATAATACTAGCAGCAGTTATGTCCAAGGAAAAAAGCATCAATACAAAGTGTTTGCCCACAAAGCAGACAACAAGGACGACGCTACAAATGAATCTGAAAAATTGCTGGAGGAAGCTCTAGAGGAAAAGAAGACCACTAAAGACCAACCCTCTAAGAAGACTATGGAGCAGGACGAGACTGACAAGAAGCATAGTGAAGAAACTGATAAGAAGAAGAAGACTAAGAAGCCTTTAAGGAAGAAGACAAAGAGGGTAAAATCTTCCTAGGGAGCGGGAAAGGGGGATGAACCTATACAGAAATGTGCACAGAAAGACCTAGTGAAAGAGAGCTTGGTGGGAAAGGCGGAGGAGAAGAAGATGCAGAACGTTGCTGAAAAGGCTTCAAGTAAAGATGCAGGGAGTGAGAAATCTTCTAAAAAGGCCCAACCAGAAGAACAAACTTTAGAAAAATCCACAAGCAAATCCGAGAACAAGCAGAGAGTAGAGACGCCGGAGGAAAGAAAGAAGGAGAGCCAAAGAAGAAAGCATTCCCTATAAGACGATCATAGAGGATGCGACACGTATCAAGGGCTGCAGTACAGAAAGGCCACATTTCTGAGGTGAAAATTTCTGATAGTTCTAATGCAGAAAAAAACAATCCAACCTATCAAGAGAAGTAGGCTGATTCTTGTAACACCCCCAACCCCTAGGCTAGGAGTATTACTAGTTTCTTACTTCCTACTTACCTTTTAGAGCAAAACGGATAGAGTTTTACCTGAAAACAGACCATTTCCCAGGCTAAAAGCCTTACAATAAACCCCTACATTGAATAGAAGGGTATAGAATTCTAAAATAAGCTCAACAGCCATACGCTGGAGTTCACAGCTCTACGAGTCGCTCACCCCAAGTACACCAAAACCATAAACTTCCATAATAAAGAAGGAAATAAAAGATACAACTCAACGAAACACACATCCGAAGTACTGGAGTTTACATCCCAAAATGTAACTAACTTTAGCTAAAAAAGGCATCTGGCTAATGTAATGGTTGGCTCACATGGCCATACAGAGTGACTCCTAAACAAAATGCACTATATGAACTAGAGTACTTGTTTATATTCATTTACAAACTAGGGATACATTACATTACATCATTAAACATGTGAATCCAGTTCTACATGTGGACACATGACACCTTATCAAGCAAGGGTAAACTACAACTGGGCATAAATGAAGCAACTTCTACCTCTCACAAAGAAAACCTAGGAAAAGGGGAAAGAGTAATGGGATAAGCAATCACACGCTCAGTGAGTATTTTCCGACTCGTTAAAACCAAAACCATTTGCAGGCAAGAATATTAATAATAGCCACATATCATGCATTCAAGTTATCCTATTATCATATTAATCGGCAGAGAATTTTAAGAGAAGTCCGTTAATTCCCAACTATTAGGCTATGTGGTACAATATGTAATTCATGCCTTGACTGTCTAATCACTTATGAAAGATGCTTAAACACATGGAGCAAAGATTATAGAAGGAGCTTTCTCTTACAGGATACGCACATTTGAATTCTTACATGTTCGATGCATTACAAGAATATAGCCATGCGTTAAGTGGGGTTCCATTCAAACTATACTTGAAATCTTATTCATAAGATATTCACAAGAATCTTTCTTTCTTTTTCCTAAAAACACTTTACTTAGCCTCTTGAGGCTCATATTCTTTAAAAAGAAATCTCTTTCATATTGATCCTCTAATGACCCTTATGAGCTGTTCGAATCTTACTCGAACTGGCCTCTTAATAGCCCTTAAAATCTTTCTTTTTCAAACACTTTACTTTGCCTCTTGAGGCTCATATTCTTTAAAAAGAAATCTCTTTTGCATTGGTCCTCCAATGACCCTTATGAGCTATTCGAATTTTATTCGACTTAGCCTCTTAATGGCCCATAAAACATTCTTTTTCTTAAAATACTTAAAAATGGTGAAATGGCAACTACTTTTCTCATTTACTAGGAAAATACTCTTGGCATAAGATCATCATAATGTGCTGGTTGGATGAGATCTATTCTCGATCCCTAGCAATACTATCGCTCATAATAAACTCTTACTCCCGGGATGGCTACATAATTGGACCTACACCCCCATCAGGGTCTTCTAGGGTTTCCCACTACTAGGACTGCTCCCTAGGCTACGGATTCCCCCATTCTAGCGGGTTCACCCCCATCATATTGTCCCTAAGCACGTTATCTTAGCCATTTAAAGCGGTATGGCCATAGCAACTAATAGTTTTGCTGTCTCTTATAGCAAAATCATTCATCATATCACTCTCCCCTTTTAAAAATTCTTTAGAGGATTCTCCCGTTCTAGCAGGTGCACTCCCATTTGAAAATTGTATTCATATAGTTAAAAATAGGCCATTATACACTAATACTTATGGCTACTATTATTTCAAACCACGAAATCCTTCTTTTTCAAAACTGACCCTTATACACGTGATTAAGCTTAACAACATGAAAGGGGAGGGGTTCACATATATCACATTCAAACACTTCATAATTCAACTTGGCAGAATCTGCCTAATAAGCCATATATGGCCTCGCAATCCAAATAATTGTAGTCAATCACAACCCAGGCTCCCTCCTCACACTTCACCGACCACAAAGAACCTCAAAAGCTCTCATTAATTCAACCTCAAGCCATCCAACTATCAACTCGGTTTCAATTTCGTAACCATAGCATGTCATTATAAAAGTCATAAAGAAATGCGTAATAGCGGCATATAAACTTACCAAGCAATCAGCATCCATCCAGCAGCACATGGCGGCATATATAGACATATATGTTTTATTAACTTAAATAGGGTACTCAACGGACTGAAATGAATTAATAAGGCATGAAACTAACTTGCATTCATGACTCACAATTAGGAATTAAACATGCCCAATTCATGTCATTTCAAAAGCATGGTTTAGTCACATTAAGGTTTACGTATCTATTTTAACTAACCAAGGCTATTAGGTCATTTCAAATGCTATTTTTAGGTATGAATTAACCAAATCAACATGCATTGATTTAAAGCGTTCTTTACTCATATTATTCGTGAAAACCACGATCTCAACCCCAGAGTAGCCCCATTCCCGGTCCTTTTTCAGTCCGATTTCAGCCCTGATTATGCTAAATTAAAGGGTGTATTTTCTGCCCAACTAAGAAGGTTACTCTGACCCAATTAAGCAGCATCTCAGGCATAAACATTAGTTCAGTTCTGTGTAAATTTTCGGTTCGCCTATAGATGCAAAATCTAAACCTGAATTCAGTTGTACGAAATATGTATAATCAGGCATAAAAATAAGTTCAATTCTCAGCAATAATCGGACAGCCTGTACATGCATAATCTAAGCCTGAATTTAGTCGAACAAAACATGCATAATCACTCCTTTAACCTGACTAATCTTAAACTAGCATGCATCACAACTTGACTGCTAAATTGTTTTCGAAGTTACTAATAATTTAGGAAGCGAAAAACACCCACCTCGACCCTAAGCTAAGGACCCAACTCCTGGGTGATTTGGGCTAATTTGAATATGAGTGCCGAACCTCCTATCCTCTCCCTTGTTGCTGCACCGAGCCTTGCTACTACTACTCAACTTACACTCTTCCTCCTCTTTCTTTCGATTCTTCCTGCTATTTGAACTGAACTCCTTTGCCATAGTGGTGGTCGCGGTGATGGTGTGCAGGTGGCAGGGGCAGTGGTGCTAGCCATTTGACATGATTAGGGTCTGGGCTGATCCCCCCTTTTTTCCCCACACTAGGTTCGAGCCAAGGTCAGGGGTCTGATGATCCTCACGGCTTGCGGCTGGTGGTTGGGTCGCTGCCCCATGGCTATCGGCATTGCCTCCGGGTGCTACTCGCTACCTCCGCCTCCCCCGAACCCTCGCTCTCTCTTCTGGGTGGTGGTTTGCGGTGCTGGCTTCCAGAGGAAACCCCCCCTTCTCTTCGTGTTTTAGCTGAAGAAAAGCCCCTCTTTTTGTCCTCTTTTCTTTTGTTTTTTGGTTGTGGTTTTTAGCTCACTTAATGAACCGATCCCAGTGCTAATTAGTCTAGTCTCGGTCTATCTCAGCCTCGTACTCTAACTCAAATCGATAATATAACCTTTCGTCGATTACTCGTTCCCAAATATATCTTGGTTCGATTTAATAAACAACGAACCAATTCTAAGGCTGACAATCTAATCGTATTCGGGTTCCTACTTGATTTGGTACCCGATAATGACCTTTATCAATGCCTACTAAAAATCATCGAAAAGTTTTCAAAAATAATATAATAGAAACAAGAATATTCTTTTGTTAAAAAAGAAAATTATCGTTCATGTAAGCACGTCGGTAATAAATTTAACTTATATAGTTAATAAAAATACGATTTCATAATGTAAAAAGGTAATACAATTAGCTTAACGAAAAATACAGAATGCGGGTGTAAAATTTCTGATGATGACTAAAGGCAAAGAAGAAGAAATTACTGTTTCTGAAACTGTAAAGGCTGCTTCAAAGGGGAATGAGCCTTCACTAAAATCTGAAGGTGAAAAGAAACCAAAAGATATAGTGGAGAAGAGGAGGTCTAGCACAAAGAAAGTAGAGAAGCCTCTAACGAAGAAGCCAAATAGGACACATCTCATGAGGAAGATGGAAAGGGTGACAAATCTATTCGGAGAAGTGGAGAGAAAGCGGTGTTGAATATTAGTTTTGCAGAGAAAGGGGAGGCTTTAAGTGAGGATGAAAGATCTGAGAAAACTTTTGAGAAGCTCTAAGAGGAATAGGGAACTTTTGAAAAATCTGCCACCAAACTTGAGAAGAAAGAAAGAGGGAAAAGGGCAGAGAAAAGAAAGAAGGAGAAGTCGAAGAAGAAGGCAATCACTGTGAGGCGATCGCAAAGGATGTAGGTGTCATTAGCGATCTTTTTATTTAAATTAGTGATCATTTGCATTAGTTTTCAATGTTACTCCTGACACCTGGAATACAATCCTTCTGTGCATGGTCATTAATAATTGTATTTATATGATCAATAAAAGTAACATTAGTGATCAACAGTTGTGGAATTAGTGGACATTAGAACTGAGATTAGTATCGAGTTGAACTCAATCTCCCCGTTTTTCCTCCATTCCTTGGAATTCAGTTTTCTGTGGAAGGGTGATGCATAAAGGTCATATTGCTGATAAATTGCAACAACAGTAGTACACCATTTTACCTATGCGACCAGCAGTTGTGAGATTAGTGCTCATTATTAATAACATTAGTGATCAATACTAATGTTATTAGTGATCAAAATGCATAAGTTAAAAATGACGAATACGTGTTGTTGGTCATTAATAGATATGTTCTTGCTGATCACTGTTCTTGTGATGAGTGATTAATAGAGACAGAGGTTAATCATCCCCTAAATTAACTTTGAATTTCTTTCTTTGTGTGGAATATGTAAGAAATGATAAGGACTCATTTTTTTGTGATTATTATAAGTAATATTAGTGATCACTTAAATTAGTATTTATTTATTTCAGATTTTGATTAACACTCATTTCTTTTCTGCATAATGGCCATTAGAGATATTATTTATGATCAGTTGGGATAAGATTGTTCATCAGTTTACTTAATGTATGGTTTTTTTTGTCAACATTGCTATTAGTGATCAGTTTTCTCTTAATTAGTTTACAATTCCATGATTGGTTAGTACGTGGTTAACAGTCACGTTATTAGTGATTAGCTAACATATCTATATTCTTTCTTTATCTTTATTTTTTTTAAAAAATAGAGACGGATGTAGGCAAGATAGTTTCTGCTACTAAGCAATTAGCGTTTGCTTGCAAAATCTTTATCACTGTCATGGATTCCATATGTAACAAGTACGGGCATAATGAAAGTCTTTACAAGATGCGAGACGGAGCGAGGGCAATGTTTGTCTCATTATATAATGTTCTTACTACACATGATGAATCCCAGAAAGAGGGCTGTGCAGATGGAGTGCATGCAATCAGTGAAGGTCAGGATGCTGTTATGATGGAGGCTACTGCAGAGCTTCACAGTGCTCCTATGTAGTTTCCAAACTTCAACTGACGCAGCAACCAAACAAGGATGACGTCGGACCTTCATTTAGCCCCACATATATAGTTACTCAACCCGATAGTTAATAAAGTTTTTCCCTGATACTTTATTTTTTTTTTTCAAATTCATTACTTTGTTAATCTATTCTAATTATTAAATAATATTTTTTAAGATTCTAATGTTAAAAGAACAAGTATTGATCCCCAAATATAATTGAGAATGTGCTTGATCACTTAAATAAATATACTGATCACTAAACATAGCTGTAATGGTCATCATAGCTGCACCCATTGATCACCAATTGATATTATTTAATGAACACATACAAGATGATTTTTTTTTTTTTTTGGTCTACTGGAATTTTTCTTTTGATTTATTGATCACCAACTATAATTGGGAGTTTGTTGATCACCATAAACAAATCTAGCGATCACTAAACATAGTTATAATGATCACCATGAAAAAACAAATTTACCCCCATAGTTCTAGTGATCACTATGAATTAACCACATATTTTTAACGAATAAACATAGTTTTATGATCACCATAAACAAATTTACCACCAAAATTCTAATATTGAAGCAATAGCTATTGATCTCCAAACATAATAG
>JAKOGI010000234.1:695000-785000 GCA_029747015.1 Carnegiea gigantea | reverse complement strand
ACTCAGATTTTTTTCTCTTTGAAAACCGATGTCTCCAAGATTGTAAGAAGCCGCCTTTTATAGTGCTTGGAAAACAATTCATCAAATTTTTGGAAACTAAAAAATCTGAAGAATATAGAATCCTTTACCCACAAGGGATGGAAAAACTATTTCTGAAATTTTTGGAAACTAAAATCCTAGAGAAAATAGAATCCTTTAGCTATAAGGGGTAAGGTGACATGAGCTGAAAAACACTTCCTGAACCGCGTGCATAAGGCGGTGTTCTTTAGCAGCTAGCCCATGTTTTTCTCAACTACCTTATCCACTTGCCAAAAATTGGATATTCTTTTTATTCAAAAAGATTTTGCAAATCCCTTAAGATTTTTGATAACCGTTTTTAGGGTAAGGAATAAGATACTCCATAGAAAAATCTTTCTTGCAAATCTTTGAAGAAGCTGCTCAAAATCCTAAAGATAAAATTCGTGCAAAGCAGTTTTTCGCAGCTTATTCGGGAAACACCCTGATCGCCCTGTTCCCAGGGTTGTTCTGAAGGGTGATCCGAAATATTTTCCGAAAAGCAAAACCGTTTCCAGTGAGTGGTAAATTAAAACTTTCTAATTGGCATATTAACAAGAGTCTAAAAATATAAAACCAAATCAGATCAAGACATCTTGTTGTAACCACTAGTCATCTTGTAGAACGACTTTGCTGCAAACACTTCACAGAACCTGTTTGTCACAGCTGCACTTATATCTTATGTTTCAAACACTTCACAGGATATGCTTGAAAACACCTTACAGAGCCTGTTCCTCATGTTTGTTCTTACATCGATGACTTGAGTACCTGTTCTTGATAAACCATTAGTCAAGCAGTTTTAATATATTGAAGAGCAGCAGTAAGACCCTGTTGGTAAAGCTTGTTTGGAACAACAACAACTACTACAACACTTGGATTTGTTATCATCAAAACCTTATACATTCTAACAAATTTCCCCTTTTTGATGATGACAAACCAAGTGACCATATTGACTTTCAAGGACAATTGAAGTGATTAGTGCCAATTATTTATAGGACCGACAATTCACATGAAGCAGTCAGTATCGAAAGAGTGTAAGAAATTTAACTCGTCCATGGCAAAACTAAAACAATATTGGTCATCCTATCTTCCCCTTTTTGGCATCATTAAAAAGTAGGGGCGAACAGTCAAACAGAGGGTGTTTGCTATCACCACCACTTGGGTAATGGAGAAAAGGCAACAGGCGATACGCTCAAGTGTGTTGGTTCGGTAATGAGATTGGCCATCCTAGTCACACACGAGCAATTCACAACAGAAAGCAAGCAAGGCAAAGCCAATCAAAAAACAAGATAACCTGTCATTCACCAAACGAATGCAACAGAAGGTACAAACTAGCAGGAGAAGTGAGAAATGAGAACAGGCTATGAGGACAACAGATGGGGGGTGATTAGAGAGCAGGAGGAGAAAATTTTGCTGAGAGGGAAGAGAGAAGGGCGAGGATATCTTCATGGCGTTTTGCATTAAGAGCCTTTTCCTCGTCCAGGGCAGCCTTTACAGCGTTAAGCTCAGTACGGAGGCGAGAGTTTTCTTCCAAAGCAGCCTCAAGCTTAGTTGAGGAACTGCCAGAAACAGGAGGATGGGGTGTTCTGGTCCCCTGTTCTGAGGCAGACCCTTCAATCAAAGCATACCCACACCCCATAAGGGTGTTACTCCCGATCTCATCAATGAACTAAGCGCCCACCTTCTTTTATAGTGTCACCCCAAAGTGCTCAAACACACTAGTCAGAAAGAAGCCGTATCCCAGGTCATGTTCCCTAGAGGTGTTTGCAATTCTTGTAATATGTCGAATCATAATGGCAGGAAGGTTAATTTGCACTTCCGTGTCCATCAGATCCATCAAACACTGATCCATGGCATCAGCAAGATTGCGACCCTGGCCTCTGGGGATGACATTCTTGATGATAAACCAAAATAGCAATTGATGGAGCGATGTCATGTCCCCTTTCTTCACAGACTTGGGTGTTTGCAGGCTTGGTTGCTGGCTAAATTTCTGGGCGAGTTCCAGCAGCCTGGCTGTCCCTAGAATAGTCTTGTCTTCCCTCACATATATATCAAAGCCTGTGGAGGGAATCCCTAGAATGTCCCCTAATATCTTCGCATCAAAGCGAAGCTGCTTCCCATTAACAATACTTGTCACCACTCCTTCAGTGACAGTGCAGTTGGCATAGAACTCTGCCAACTCATGTACAGAACACCCCAGCTGGGTGTTTGTAAACAACTCATACCACCCCTGTGCATGCAGCTTGTGCAGAAACACCCCCAGACCCTGTTCCTCAAAATATTTGACCTTTATAATTTTGCCCCTGACAACCCGTCTCTGAATCAATTGGGTCAGTTTGGCTGAGATTGCAGACGGGGTAGATTTCTTGGCTCGTTTAGGTTGGGGCTTAGTAGGAGGGTCTTGGGTGGAGGCATGTTTGAGGGAGGCTTTTCTCTTGGGAGTTTTGAGGGGTGATGGTTTTGGTATAGGAAGAGGCTTATCCTCTGAGGACTCCGAGAACACGGGCGTGCCCTGTTTGAAGGCAGTGTTCTCAGTGTCGCTATCTGATGAAGGCTCAGAGGAGGAATCAATCTCCTCAATAACAGGGGCTGACTGTTTGGCAGGACGAGGAGTGGAGTGAAAAGCTATTCGGGCTGATTTTCTTGTGGGTTTGGTCGAAGAGGGGATTTGTGGTTTTGGTTTAACAGGGGGTTCACTTTTTGAGGGCGCTTCAGTATGGCCGCTTTTAGGCCTTGATGGTGGTCGTGTTCTTGGTACTCTAGCATGCCTAGCCACAATTTTGTACCTTTTGCGTTTCTCACCGGTTTGTGTTACCGGTGTGGCTTGTGCAGGCTTAACAGGAGACTCCTTCATTTGACCGCTACTTCCCCCTTCTTCTTTTGACAAATCCTCCCCTAGGTCATCCCTAAAAACTTCAGGCCCTGTTTCTGACCCTGTTTCCTGCTCAGGAAACAGCTCAAACGAATTGATGTCATCTAACCTATGGTCCAACAGAAAGAGTTCATCTAAAACCCCAATTTCTCTTTCAGATGCCCCAACAAGTTCTTAGGGTTGACATGCGCCCGTTTCACCAAACAAAATTAATTCCCACCCAAATTTGTACGGGATGTCTTCCAATTTCAAATTCACTGTTCTAAGGTCAATACTTTTCAAAAACCCAAAAGGTTTATAGGCAATGGGTCGAGGAGGTTCAGTATTTTTACCTTCCATGAGGGTCATCAGAAATTGTGTAGGTGCAAACAGGGCTGTGGCTGTTTGCAAGGCTGTGCCCTGTGTCTGGTTGCCCTGGGTCAAGGTCGAGGAGCTCTCGAAGCTAATGGGGAACGCCATTTTTCAGAGGAAGGAGAGAGATTAGGGTTTCTTGAACAGAGTTTCAAAGCAAGAGAGTTTCGGTGGAGGTGAGAGATTGAGCGAGAGCTTTAAAGGGAGAGAGAGACGTGCGAAATCTCTAAAAGATTTGCCCGTTTTTGCAATGGACTTTAGCATTTATTGCGCACGCCTCGGGAAGAGATTAGCAGTTTTCAATTTGTTGCACACATTTGACAAACAAGAGGCGTACCTGTTCCTGATGCTTGTTCTTGAGGTTACTTGCTCGGTAACATTGGACAATAAGGGCAATCTCATTAGACGTCAACGAGTGTCAGCAAGTTGCAAACCTCACATATGCTAAACATAGCACACAAGTTGATTGCAAACAAAAATTTAACATGTTGTACCCGTCACTTTTAAATTTTGCAAACAGGGAGAGAGAACAGGTTGGTCAGGTTGTTCTAATTAAGCCTAGTTCGAGTCTATTCCTTTCAAATTGTTCTCTACTCAATGCCTTTGTGAATATATCAGCAATTTGATTTTCAGTGGCACAAAAATTCATTGAGATTACTCCTTTTTCAACATTGTCCCTTAGAAAATGATGACGAATGTCAATATGTTTTGTTCTTTTGTGTTGACATGGATTTTTGGCAATGTTAATTGCACTTGTATTGTCACAATAAATAGGAATGCATCCTATGTCAACACAAAAGTCCTTGAGTTGTTGTCTTATCCATAATAACTGAGCACAATAAGATGCAGCTGCCACATACTCAGCTTCTGCTGTGGACAAGGCAACAGAGAGTTGTTTCTTGGTTGCCCAAGATACCAAACAAGGTCCAAGAAAGTGAGCCATACCTGAGATGCTTTTTCTATCAACCAAGAAACCTGCATAATCAGCATCAGCATACCCAACAAGATCGAAGTTGCACCCTCTAGGATACCATAAGGCTAGATCAGGTGTATGTTTTAAGTATCTTAAAATCCTTTTTACAGCCTTAAGATGAGTTTCTTTAGGGTTAAACTGAAAACGTGCACATAGACCAATACTGAAAACAATGTTAGGTGTACTAGCCGTCAGGTATAGGAGTGACCCTATCATGCCCCTATAGGATTTCTCCTCAACTGAGGGACTACCATCATCCATTACTAACCTGGTTGAGGGAGAGATGGGAGTATCAATGGGCTTGGCCGACTCCATCTTAAAACGCTTAAGTAACTCTCTGATATACTTTTGTTGATGGATCATGGTGCCGTTTGAGGTTTGCTTGATTTGCAAGCCTAGAAAGAAATTAAGCTCACCCATCATGCTCATTTCAAACTCACTCCTCATCATTTTTGAAAATTCATTGCACAAATCATGATGAGTTGCACCAAGTATGATGTCATCGACATATACTTGGACAATCAACAAATGTTCCCCCTTAGATTTTAGAAACAAGGTATTGTCTACCTTGCCTCTTGTAAAATCATTTTCTAATAAAAAGCTTGACAACCGCTCATACCAAGCTCTAGGGGCTTGTTTTAAACCATAAAGTGCTTTGTCAAGTTTGAAAACATAGTTAGGAAATTCATTACTTTCAAAACCAGGGGGTTGTTTGACATACACTTCCTCTTTAAGGTACCCATTTAGAAACGCACTTTTAACATCCATTCGATATAACTTGATCTCCATGTGGGCTACAAAAGCTATCAAGATTCGAATGACTTCCATCCTTGGAACAGGTGCAAAAGTCTCTTCATAATCAATTCCCTCTTCTTGGTTGTAGCCTTGAACCACTAGCCGGGCCTTGTTCCTAGTGACTGTTCCACACTCATCTAGCTTGTTACGGAACACCCACTTGGTTCCAATGATTGTTCTATCCTCTGGCCGTGGCACAAGGTGCCATACCTTGTTTCTTTAGAACTGATGGAGTTCTTCTTGCATGGCTGTGACCCAATCTGAATCTGCAAGAGCTTTATTAATATTCTTAGGCTCAATTTTTGAGAGAAAAGCATAGAAAGCATAGAAATTTTTAAGCCTAGATCTAGTTTGAACTCCTGCATTAATATCAGACAAAATTTGATCAAGAGGATGTGAACTTTGGTATTTCCATGATCGTGGTGAAAGTGGGTTCACAGATATGCTCTCCATCCTAGCTGGAATACTTGGTGAAACAAGTTCAGGACCTGTTCCCAAGCCTGTTTGGGAGCCTGTTCCTGAAATTATCTCAGAAGGGTTCGGCTGATGTTGTCCCGAACAGGGTTCCACCCTGTTTCCCCCTGTTTGGTTCACACCCTGCCTACCTTCCTGAAGAACAGCTTCAGGCCTTGATCTCTCAGGTTGATCCTTACCTGGTTCATCTTGAAGCAGCATGTCTTTTTTAACAAGACCTAGTTCGAGGTCTTCCTCCTGTGCATCATTCTCACTTAGAGAGTTAGTTTCATCAAAAAGCACATGCACATTTTCTTCAACACACAAGGTTCTCTTATTAAACACTTTGTATGCCTTACTATGTGAGGAGTAACCGAGGAATATTACCTCGTCACACCTTGGATCAAATTTCCCTAAGGCATCCTTTCCATTATTATGTACAAAACATTTACACCCAAAAACTCTCAAACGCAAAATATTTGGTTTTCTTCCTTTGAGGATCTCACAAGGAGTTTTGTTAAGAACAGGTCTAATCATACATCTATTTATAATGTAACATGATGTGTTTAAAGCTTCAGCCCAAAAATTTCTAGGAAGACCACTAGCAACAAGCATTGTTCTAGTCATGTCCTCTGGAGTACGATTTTTGCACTCCACCACCCCGTTCTGTTGGGGTGTTCTTGGAGCTGAAAAATTATGATCAACACCATGCTCATTACAATAGTCAATAAAGCTCGAATTTTCAAATTCTGTACCATGGTCAGACCTTATGCATACCAAAGAGTGTCCTACCCTCTTTTTAGTCTTTTTAATGAAAGCAAGAAATTTTTCCAAAAGTTTCATCTTTAGAAGCCAAAAACAAAGTCCAAGTGAAACGAGAGTAGTCATCCACTATCACAAGCACATACCTCTTGCCACCTCGGCTCATGATCCTCATTGGACCACATAGATCCATATGTATTAATTCAAGGGGTCGAGTAGTGCTTATACACTTTTTAGACTTAAATGAATTTTTGACTTGTTTGCCTTTGGCACATGCATCACATACCTTGTCATCATTAAATTTGATGGAAGGTAAGCCAACTACTAAATCTTTGGTTACAAGTTTGTTCAAAAGAGAGTGGCTTGCATGACCTAGTCTTTTGTGCCAAAGCATAACATCATCTTTTAAGGCACTCAAACAAGTCAAATTATTTTGGGGAAGAGTAGAAATACACACTTTATAAACATTTTTATGTCGCTTCCCCCTCAACACAACATCTCCTGTGTTCATGTTTACAACCAAGCAACGTGTTGGAGAGAACACTACTAGGGTTGTCTTTGTCACACAGTTGGGACACACTTAGCAAGTTGTGTTTTAAACCATCCACAAAATAAACATTGTCAATTGAATGGGAGAGTGACTCACCGATCTTACCTATACCGACAATTGTCCAGATTTACCGTTTCCAAATGCTACACTCCCTCCTTCTGATGCTGTAAGTGAGAGAAAATTGGATTTTTCACCAGTCATATGCCTTGAACACCCACTGTCAACATACCACAGCTGCCTGTTCCCTAGACTGTTTCCTGCACTGTTTGCTGGGTTGTTTGCTGGGTTGTTCTCTCTCACTTCAGCCTGCAAAACAAATCAAGGGTTAGTTTTGGGAACCCAGATCCACTTGGGTCCCATTCCTTTAGACGTGTAAATCTCATCTTTCCTAACCCACATTTGTTTTACATGCACTGAGTTCTTTTTAGTGGCATACTTTCTTATAGGACAAGTATATCGATAATGCCCCGTTTTACCACAATGAAAACAAACAATATTTTCAGGTAATCCCACATATTTGTTATTCACTGGGTAGGTCATCTTAGGCATAAAACCTAGTCCTCTTCTATTTTGACTATGATGAGTGTTTAACCATTCCAACGCCCTTGAGGACCTGTTCTAGAGCTTGTTTGTGGCAAGATCCGATTCTAAGTGTTTTATTTTTTCAAGCAAGTTTCTATTTTCTTCCAGCAAAGACTCGACCTTACCTTTTAAGTTAAGAGATTCTTTTTCTAGCTCAGTCAGTTTAGTGGAACAAGTCTCTTCTTTCATGAGTAGAGTTTCTTTAAGCACATTGATGTTTTCATGCAAGGCAAGAGTCTCTTTGTCAACTTCAAGCTTTTCTAATTTAAGGGTTTCATTTTCAAGTTCTAAATCTCGAACATCCCCTTTTAATTCTTCACATATATCCATTATATTGTACACTAATTTCTCAAGAGTTGATTTATTTAGACCGCATACCTTTTTCTTGAGTTAAGTCAGACTATCCGTTGACCCATCATCTGAATCAGTGTTGCTCCTTGCCATGAGTGCTACATCAGCTTCCCCAGCTTCAGACCCTTTCTCATCCTCACTTGAATCTCCCCAGGCCGCGAGCATAGCTTTTGAGAACCTTTTCGCTGAGCTGCTTACACCCTGTTTCCTCCCCTGTTTTCTGGGATGTTCGAGTTCTTGTTCTTCCTTGTGCAGTGGGCAGTTTCTCACAATGTGGTCCAGCTTACCACACTTGAAACACCCAGTGAACTGTTCCCGAGGGGTGTTCCTGGCTTTGCCGAAGTCCTTCCTTTTGATGTTTTCTTTGACTTTCTTGAAGAACTTCTTAAATTTTTGAGTCATCATGGCAATCTCCTCCTCCTCAGAATCAGAATCATCTTCTAAGGCCTTTAGTGCAAGACCTCGTTCTCTCTTTGTCTCATCTTTCTATTGAGAATATTTCCTAAGTTCATATGTTTAGATGTTTCCAATCAGCTCATCTAGGGTGATCTTGTTCATGTCTTTAGCTTCTTGGATGGCCGTTACTTTTGCTTCCCAAGAATAAGGTAAAATTCTTAGGATCTTCCTCACCAATTCTTCGGTGGTGAAGGATTTTCCCAAGGATTTCAACTCATTCGTTATGTGAGTGAAGCGAGTGTACATGTCCGTCACACTTTCCCGATCACCCATCTCGAATAGCTCATACTTTCTCATAAGCAATTCAATCCAGGATTGCTTTACTTGATTGGTCCCTTCGTGAGCTACTTGCAAAGCATCCCAGATTTCTTTGGCCGACTCACATTCAGATGTGCGAGTATATTCATCATGACCTAGGCCAAAATATAGGAGTTTCTTGGCCTTGGCATTCTTCTCCATCATCTTGTAATCTTCAGCATTGAACTCCTTAGGCTCCTTGGGGATTGACTTTCCATCTTCAGTTGTTTTCTTAGGGATGAGTGGTCCATGCTTGATGAGCATCCACAACTCATAGTCCTCGGCTTAGATGTAGTTTTCCATCCTATTCTTCCACCAACTATAGTGTTGGCCATTAAAGTATGGTGGACGAGTTATGCATTGGCCTTCAAGCATGCCTTGTGGAGTACTCATCTTCAAGGATCTCTCAAAGGTGTTAGCTTTTCAAAGGAGAACCTGCTCTGATACCACTTGTTGAATTAGAGAGTACACAACCACAAGAGGGGGGTGAATTGTGGTGTCCGATTTTCGCAAGTTGCTGACAAACAGTCTTAGACCCTGTTCGCACAGGTTGTTTCTGAGATAAGCAGAAGCGAAAATCCAACAAAATTGAATGCGGAAATAATGGACACAGGATTTTTACGTGGAAAACACCTCTAGCCCAATTGAGGTTAAAAACCACGACCTACCTCGTGTAGGATTTAAACACTTCACTAAACGGGCTAATCACGTTACAATAGTAACACACCTTGTTACAACTTGTAACACACGTAACCTGTCTTCCCTAAGACAAGTTACCCCACGTCCAAAATCCCCTTGATTTGGACACACACTCTACTCACTCTTGTGAAAGAAGGATGTAAAGAAAAAAACACCCTATTACAATGCTTCTCAACTAAGCTAATATAGGGTACAATGAAGTCCTAGTATGCCAACTTTGAAAGCTCAATTAATTCACTCACAAGGCTCGGTTTTCTTTTCAAACGTTTTAGCTCATGAACTCAGATTTTTTTCTCTTTGAAAACCGATGTCTCCAAGATTGTAAGAAGCCGCCTTTTATAGTGCTTGGAAAACAATTCATCAAATTTTTGGAAACTAAAAAATCTGAAGAATATAGAATCCTTTACCCACAAGGGATGGAAAAACTATTTCGGAAATTTTTGGAAACTAAAATCCTAGAGAAAATAGAATCCTTTAGCTATAAGGGGTAAGGTGACATGAGCTGAAAAACACTTCCTGAACCGCGTGCATAAGGCGGTGTTCTTTAGCAGCTAGCCCATGTTTTTCTCAACTACCTTATCCACTTGCCAAAAATTGGATAATCTTTTTATTCAAAAAGATTTTGCAAATCCCTTAAGATTTTTGATAACCGTTTTTAGGGTAAGGAATAAGATACTCCATAGAAAAATCTTTCTTGCAAATCTTTGAAGAAGCTGCTCAAAATCCTAAAGATAAAATTTGTGCAAAGCAGTTTTTCGCAGCTTATTCGGGAAACACCCTGATCGCCCTGTTCCCAGGGTTGTTTTGAAGGGTGATCCGAAATATTTTCCGAAAAGCAAAACCGTTTCCAGTGAGTGGTAAATTAAAACTTTCTAATTGGCATATTAACAAGAGTCTAAAAATATAAAACCAAATCAGATCAAGACATCTTATTGTAACCACTAGTCATCTTGTAGAACGACTTTGCTGCAAACACTTCACAGAACCTGTTTGTCACAGCTGCTCTTATATCTTATGTTTCAAACACTTCACAGGATATGCTTGAAAACACCTTACAGAGCCTGTTCCTCATGGTTGTTCTTACATCGCTGACTTGAGTACCTGTTCTTGATAAACCATTAGTCAAACAGTTTTAATATATTGAAGAGCAGCAGTAAGACCCTGTTGGTAAAGCCTGTTTGGAACAACAACAACTACTACAACACTTGGATTTTCTATCATCAAAATCTTATACATTCTAACAATATATATATATATATATATAATATATATATATATATATATATAATATTATATATATATATATATATATATATATATATATATATATAAATATATATATATATACACATATATATATATGTATGTATGTATGTGTGTGTGTGGTGTGTGTGTGTGCATATAATATATTATATATGTATGTGTGTGTGTGTGTGTGTGTGTGTGTCATATATATAATATATACTATATATATATATATATATATATATATATATATCTATATATATATAATATATATGTATGTATGTATGTGTGTGTGTGTGTACATAATATATATATATATATATATATATATATCTGTATGTATGTACGTATGTGTGTATAATATATATATATATATATATATATATATATATAGTATATATATATATATATAATATATATATACTATATATATATATATATATATAATATATATTGTATATATATATATGTATGTATGTATATTTGCATATATATATATATGTATATGTATATATATTATTATATATATATATATATATATATATATATATATGTGTATATATATATATATATGTATACATATATCATACATACATATGTATATGTATGTATGTGTGTGTGTGTGGTCTATATATATATATATATTTGTATGTACGTATGTATATGTATATGTATGTATGTATGTATATATGTATATATATATATATATATATATATATATATATATATATATTATATATATATATATATATATAATATATAATATGTACGCATATATCTGCCTGCACACACATGTAGTTGTAAAAATATATGTATATAGAAATTTATTTGTCTATGTCTATGGTTATGTGTACATATTTCTACACACACACACACACACACACATATAGATACATGGATATATACATACATACATAGATGCATACATGCACACACACACACATGCACACATGCGTACATACATACATAGATATCTCTGTGTGTGTGTGTGTGCGCGCGCGCGCGCGTGTGTATCTATGTGTTTGTGTGTATATATATATATATATATATATATATATATATATATATATATATATATATATATATATATATATATATATATATATGTATGTATGTATGTATTCATATAGATTTGTATATATGTATATATGCATATATATATGCATGCATATATATATATAATATATATATATATATATATATATATATTATTAAATATATATATATATAGATATATATATAATATGTGTGTGTGTGTGTGTGTGTATATATATAGGGAGCTACTCCAGTAGGATGAGCTTCTCCATAGGATGAGTAGGATGATGCAACAATAGGCATTCGATCAAGATAAATGTATGAGATTTAATGAGGGTCACGTGACTTGATAAAAAGTTCACCCTCTCTCGTCCTCACTCTATTCCTCAGATTTTCGCTTTGCTGCATTTACTCTGGTTCTCACTTTTCCTTCTCAATTTTCTATTTGTTCTCTTGTCTTGCTCAGAGTTGTTGCTTATAATTGCATTCATCAGTGCTTTTTCAAGCCTTCTCATCAAGATTTTTGTGTTGCAGTTTGTGTTCATAACTTTTTATTGCAGAATTTGTTATTGATTGTTTGTGTTCGCGGGTTGTTCTTTATAATTTGCTGTGATTTTTTCGAATTCAGTGTATTCGTTAAGCTTAATATGATATTGTAATTGAGTCACTGATTTGTTTGATTTTCAGGGGTAAATCGCCTTGTTAATCAAGATTTAGGATTTGTAGGTATGTTTGTTGCAATTTTGCTTTTATTTGGTGAAATTTGATCTCATAGCAAGTGCTATATGTGCGCTTTTTCTATAGATAGGGGCCTAGAGTTTCTGCTTTTGATGACTTTGATTTTGCAAATTTCACACGCTTTTCTTTTTTCAGTTTAGCTATAACTGCTTTTATAATTAGTGATCAAGAGAAATGTAAGTACTAATAAACAGGTGTAAGTGTAGTGATTATCTAAATATGTATATAGTTTTTCATCATTGTTGTTATTCAGTCTTTCTCTGTTTGGTGATCAATAGTTTTGTTATTAGTGATCGCTAGAGATAAGATTAGTGATCCGTTAAATAGATGTTCCGTTTTTGGGTAATTTCTTGCACAACTTAGCTTTTGTGGTGTTGGTGATCAACTTCCATGTTATTAATGATCGGTAGACTTGCAAATGTGCTGAGTAAATATTTTAATTTTTACAGTTGTTATTGGAATTTATTACTTCTGCTATTGGTGATTAATAGACGCTTATTAGTGATCAATAGTTTTCTGATTAGTGATCGTTTGTTATATGATTAGTGATCTCTCAAATGCATGTTTTAGTTTTTCTGCAATTGTCACTCCATCTTTGTTTTTGTGTCCTTGGTGTTCTGTAGACATGTTGTTAGTGATTTCTTGAGTAAGTGTATAATTATTTGGCATAGAACTTCCTGCTTTTATTTGTGGGTATTGTTATTAGTGATCTATAGATTATTGATTCGTGATTGATTATTATAGAGTAGTGATCTCTTGATTTTTTTTTCTTTATTTCCTTTTGTTTTCTTTTGTTTTTAGAAATGGTTAGTACAAGGAGCAGTCAAACTTCAATAAGGCTTGCTGATTATCAGGAGGATATTGGGGTTGGAACTCAAACTAAGAAAAGGTAGTGGCGAATGACTTATGTTCTTTTCTTGGGTCATTTGCTTGTATTGATGGTTAAGAATACTCAGCTTACTTTATTACAACAACTTCCGCAGTCAACAATTTAGACCGTAGTTGCCCCAAACAACAAAAAGGGATTCAAAGGAAAGGACAAGTCGAACTTGGGTGCAAAGACTACATGTGACGGCAAATGTGAACTCCCCTATTTGTTTATATGAGTTTGAGATTCATGATTTGCATATCATCTTTGGTGATGGTTGTATTGAGGAGTACATACCTTTGGGGACACCTAGTCCTTCCCCTACACCTACACCTGCATGTACTGGGACACATCCGACTGATATTCAAGATCCAGAGCATGACACTGAGGCAGATTTAGAATGTGTGAGAGAGACTGCCCCTTCATAAGGTCAGCGTAGTGTACAAGGGGTGGCAGAAATGCATGTGCACAACAAATGAACAAGAACCAACATTTGGGTGATGTCCAGATGATGAACAAAGGCCAAGAAGGGCACGTGGGGTTTGGAAATGTTGAGTGTGAAAGGTAAGATAGATTGAAAATTGGACGCATGAAGGTCAACTAGTTTAACAACCGGATGCCACCTAAGAGGTCGTAGCAACTACTTGAAAATATGAATAATAAGCGAAAGGAAGCCATAAGAGAAATCAGTTTTGGGGGTTTCTTGTATTTACAAGTTGACATGAACCCAGGGAAGCTAAAACTGCAGTTGGTATGAAACTTCGATGCCTGCTCTTGCTCCCTGCTACTCGCCCATGACAGGATGAGGGTGACCGAGCATGATGTGCATATGATGTTAGGTCTCCCTAAGGGCTCCCTTGAGGTAGTTGAGCCTAAAAATGAAAGCAATGCGAGCATTGCGTTCGCAAGACTCCTGAACCATTGGAAACAGTAATGGCCTTAACGTGATAGCATCTCTAAATGTGGGGAGCTGATTGAAGTGATGCAGAGTTAATAGATGGGGGCAAGGACTTTAGAAGAAATTTCGTAACATTCTTGGTGTCTACATGTCTCCGTGGGAGCCAAAAACAACAAGTTAATTACCCCATACAGTATGTGCTAGTAGATTTAAGTAAAGTGAGACAACTGAATTGGACGCAATAAACAATGAGAGTGCTTGTGTCATCAATCGATGAGTGGAAAAAGAAGACATCACGATTCTTCAGAGGGCAAATCCTTTTCCTAACGATACATTCAATTCTTTCCCTAGGTAAATATGTTTAGGTTTGCATTGTGCAGTGTTAAGCAATGAATTAGTGATCGTTTTTAGAAGGGTCAGTGACCGTTATTAGAAAATTATTGATCATCCATAGGATGATCGTGCATACAAAATTAGTGATCTATTTTACATTTGAACATTGTGAATAACATCCAAAACTAGTGATCATTATATGTTTAATTAGTTATCAGTAATTTTTGGGGGGTGATTATCACTAATCTGTTTCATTTAATTTGCTGTAATATTTACTGATTATGAATTTTGCAACAACAATCACTAAATTATCGATGGCAGATTACTAAGTTGTTTACTTATGACTATCAATTTATTTTCAGCAGGGTTTAAGTAATTAGTAACTCCCCAATTTCCATCACTACATAGACTGTTTGCTTAGTGATCATCATTTGTCTGCTTAGTGATTAGTATAACAAAATTAGGGATAAAAAGAAAATATTCCAGCATATTAAGTTTAACAAATTAATCATCATTAGCATAGAAATCAGTGATCATTAATGTCACAGTGAGTGATTAGGACAATGCCTTTTTTGTTTTCGTTTTTTTGCTGAGTTTTCATTTTGAAATTTGTCTTGAATTTTCTTTCTATGAATCTATTGGTGATTCTTACAGCTGTGTTACCTTGATCGTGTAGTTTTCAAACTAAGGTCAGTGCCCTGTCATTTCCCGACGTTAAGAGGGTGGACAAATGTTGAAATTAAATCTAGGGTGGGACAGGAGTTAGTAACTGGATTTGGCAGAGGTTTTCTCCATAATTCTGTAACGCCCCCAAAAAGCTAATGACATGATTTGTAAAAAATTGCAGTGGAAGATTTAATAAAAGAAGGCACTACCACTGTCCTGATAAGGACAAGGCTCACTGAAACCATTTAATCTTACAACTCATATTCACAATCGCAAAATCTATTAACTGAAACACTTCACGACCAAAGTCCATAATAGTTCAACTTCAATACCATCGATTTAATTGTACCATATGATAACTTGCACTTCACACTATACATGTATATTGAATATAGATCCAACTTGACCTTGAGGTCGATTCCAATATTCATGCTATGCTGAATCCACTGTGAGCATCTGATGAGTTCCAAAAGGGCTTGCCAAATAGAGAAATATGTGATACTTCATCATCTAAAATGGAAAACATGAAAACAATTCGAAAATGAGAGTAAAAACTCAGTACATGCGTTCTTGTATTGTAAAATGAGTATAGAAACACTGTTGATGGGTACCCATCTTTGCAATTCATTCAGTTGGCAATTACAATGAAAATGAAAGTAATATGACAATGAATTGCTCATTATTATCTAGATGTGAACCTCTTACAATAATATGATCCATACATAGGTGTACACCTGCCAATCTGATCAAGAGTTGGCCTGAAGCCGTGCGGATAAATGATGGACTGACGCCGTGCAGATGATAACTGATGGGGTCACAAGTTAAATGACAAATCACTATATAAACTGATTTATTGATAAACTCATTAAGAGTTGTAACTTGATAAACATGTTTTGCTTTCTGAAGATACTGGCAATGGAGGTACCTTGAGTCTTTAAAAATGTCGTCTGACTTGATACAAGTCAGCTGTTTCATAAATGTCATCTGACTTGATAAATATGTTCTAACTTAATAACACTTATGCATAATGGGGAACGATAACTAGGCCTCAACTCTGTTTCATAAACGTCATTGTAAGAATGTGTAGCTAGTAAATGATCCTTAGTCGTATAATTGAGTAAGTAAAAGTATGTGTAATAGAAATTGAGTAATTAAATGGTATACACAACGTGGGTACTTTAATATAACTTCAAAACTGAATTGATAAAAGTAATTAAATCCAATATAAAGTAAATAGAAGTAAAATAGTCCACAATAAGATAAATGAGATTACAAAGGAAAAGGCCTTGATAGTGACAATTAAGAGAGTGGTTGTGGCCTTTTCTGAAATAGGTTATTGATATAGGTTTAAGGCTTGCTGATGTATAACTTGGTTCAAGATAACAGTAAGCACACTAGATTGGCTTGATGATAAATACATTTGATATATTTTGAAGTGAGTACGTAATAAAGGTTTGAGGCCAAGAGAGATGTATCTTGGCTCAAAATAGCATAAACTGCAATAACTTAGTCTGATAAATATGATTTCTAAGTCACAATTCTCCTCGCTTCTCATATTTCACTCATAAATCCATTAGATATGGAATTCCACCCCAAATGAATCATTGAACTCAATAGAAGCTATGGAGCTCTCTAAATGTGGTATTTTCTTTGTAAAATCCATAAATGATTCAAAGTTCATAAACAAACTCCCAAATTGTATACTTGTCTTTTTCTTTCTCATTAATCAAGCTAAAAACTCCATGAAAGTCCATGAATATTCATTTCCCCCTTAAATAATCTTGCTTTGCTTGGCCTAAAATACACAAAATGAGTGCATGATCAATCTCACTTAATCTTTATTATTGCTCTTTACACAATTACTCAAAATGCTTCTAAAAATCACCAAAACCAAAATACACAACCAAAATTCATGAAATATTATAGGAAATTCGAACATAATGTGGACAATCTATAGTAAAATCTTCAGAATTTTCCTCCTAGTATACGCTGCACAGAAATTGCAGTAACAGCCCAATTTGCACTAAAGCAGGTTGTTTCACTTCAAAAATTCATAACTTTCTCCCTAGACCTCAAATGGAGACCTAAAATCCCAATATGAAAAGATTAAGAAGTCCCAAAAAACTTTTATTTACGATACAAAATGTGATTCCCACAATATGGTTCCCAAAATGGGGGTAAAACACAAGTGTGTCAGTTTTTGGTCTAATCTGCACAGTTTTGATAAAAAGAGCATAATTTTTTTCACAGATCTCAGATTATGGCGATTCAAGAGCCCTTTGAAAGCTAAAACACTAAATTATCTACCCACCAAAAAGCATAATTTTGTAATGGGCCAATCATTACTAGTTTAATCGTGAACTCTGTCCTGTTTTGCTGAAATCTCCAGCCTCACTATTTTGACTTTTCCCTCTCTTTTCATATAAATCCTCACTTGAAATCATTCCAAATCCCCACAAGCATCATCATAATCATCAATGAAACTAAAGATTACAAAATTAAATACAAATCAATCCATAAACATGGTTTTAACTTAAGCTTGCATGAACATGATCATCCCTAAACTCTAGCATGAATCAAGCTCAACTTCACCAAGATCAACATCAAAATAACTCTTATTTATTATCAAACTATCATGATCAATGATTACAAGCATCAAAACAAGAATTAAAACTAAAATAAGAACCAAAACCAACAAGATCAAGTTTAGGATTTACTCACTTGGATGCTTGAATGAAAGAGTTGGGGTTATGCTTGGAGAGGGGAGAGGGATATCGTGGCTAGGGGAGACCAAGGGTGGTGTTGGGTGGCCGGCTAGTGGCTGACTAGTAGCCAAAAAACACAAAGGCAGCAGCGGGAGGAGGGGGCCGTGGCTAGAGAAAGAAGGAAGAGAGAGAGAGAGAGAGAGATGTGTGTGTGTGGTTGAGTTCGCTTGAAATTTGATGCTTATCTCTTATACTTGGCTTATATTCACCCTCCAAAAGAAATTTTGCTAATAAAAATTAGGCACAAATGATAGTAGTTAGCTTAATTTAATGACACCAAAATTTTGGGCCAAAATCTTAACCCAAAATGAATCGGGCCGCAAAATGGGCCCAAATGAATTGGGTCGAACTTAATGAGTTTGAACCCAAATATTTTTGCATGGCTAAAAGTTAAATTTTTGTGATATTATGAAAAAAGTATAATTTAATGCTCAATCATAATCATCGAGGCCTAACATCGATTCACCTGAAATTTAACCAATCAACGAAACTTGAATTAACAATCATTAAAACTTGAATTGCAAAATAGGACTCAAATGAAATATACCTCAATCGGGATGATTAAATTCGATAAATGAATGCGAAAAATTTAAATAGCATAAGGTAATTCGGTAAATATATAAATTGAGGGTAATTGAATTACTGAACATGATTTAGTTAAAGAAATAACCATGAGTGATTAAATCCATAAACTTGAAAAATTAAATAAATAAATATGATTAATTAAATAAATAAATATGATTTAAATAAATAAATATAGGTTAGGGTCGGGTTATTACAGCATTTCCCTCTTAAAGAGTTTCGTCCTCAAAACTTATGACATTTGCCAAATGTATGCAATGCCGTTAAAAACGCATGGGTCATCGGTTCCCATTGCTTCTATCTGAAGAGGTACAATTTGCCTGATGTACTCCGACTAAGGGTGTCTACGTATTGTATAACTGCTTAATCTCCTATTTCAATAGTAGATCCGGGTACTTCTCACACAATAGCCTCAATGAGCTCAATTACTTTGAGTCAAAATTGGTATTCTCTTTGAAATAAAAGAGCCTTGTTACTAGAAAGGAGGTGCTCACTACTGGTTCATCACCTTGTCCACTAATAAAAACTTGTGTATACCCTAGTAAGTACTCTGATACTATTACGAGCTATAAGTACATCATATACGTGCTCGGGTTCAATAGGTAGGTATAGCCAACAAGCTACAGGATTTAACCTTTCAATGAATCATAAGGCCCCATGTAACTAGTCCCTACTTGTCCTCAGATAGTCAGTCTCTTACTACTTTGATTAGAAAAACTTTTTAAAATACTTCATAACTCATCTGAGACTTTGGTCATTTCTTTGTTTTGCCAGCACAACTCTTTTGTTGACCATGTATTACCTCAACATGCACCTGAATTTTTCCTCTTCATGCTTGCTTGGGTTACCTCTGACCTTATACTCAATGTTTTTCTGGCTTACTCCAATATAATTAGATAGTACCTGATATTATGCCCTTATCGAAATGTCCTCATCTGATATTCCTACTGATCTCCCCTCAGCAGACTACTCAGGGATCTGTTCCCGGTTGATAATGGGCAGTGAAATGACCATGGTTAGGGATACGAGTGATGAAATTCTTAGCCAAGTGAATCATTGCATACAAAAGAAATGAGCAAAGAGACTAGAAAAGGTTAATAAAGGAGAGATTACCATGGGGTGGTTAAAATAAAGATAACCATAAGTGTATCATAAATTCTGAAATATAATGCCATAAGAAGTGTGGTTTATAAATATGGATCATAAAAGGTCCAATAAATAATCAACTAAGGAGAAAGATGGCATGGTTATACTTGGGTTTAACTGATAAATTGGAAACAAGACGGCAAGCAACGGAGCCTCAACTAAGTGACTTTATAGCCACAAGCAATAAGATAAGTGCAGTAGATACATGGGACAAGCAATGCGCAATGAATAGATAGATAGACTGGATAAGCAAAGTGCAATAGATAGACAAGTAGATTGGACAAGTAAAGTGTAATGGATAGATAAATGGATTAGATAACAAAGTGCCAATGGATAGATAAATAGATTAAGCAAGCTACAATATGAACATGCCTTTACTCATATGAAGTCAATTTAAGTGCAACAATAAGATTAAATAGAGAATGTAGAATTTTATTTATCAGAATGTAAGATATATGTGTGGGAGTTGAAGTTCAAAATAAAGAAAGTAAGGGGATTATGACAATCGCAATCACCCACATCAATGAGAGTTGAATTACATTATGAATTCAGAACAAGTTATACAAGCTTATCATTTTAAATAAATGAGATGTAAGGTAGATGTGTGAATCAGCTTTCAATGGAACGAACTATAACTTATGATCACGAAATAAAGATGGTGAAGGTTAAGAGCACTGGAATGTTGATAATCATATAAGGTCGAATAAAAATATATTGCACATTTAACATTGGGTTTACAAGGACATGGAAGATCACGCTAACAGGAAATATTGGGTTGAAATGCAAGGGAGATTAAATAATATTGGATAGTATTAAGTTTTGAAGATGAGACAAGCAAACAATTTCAAGAATTATGATAAAAGGCATTCTTACAAAAGATAAACTGTGGTTGCATGGTTTAGGTGTGATATCCGGACCTCAAATCATTCCTGGAAAAGACTTCTGTTGTTGGGAATTAATCCCATAAATTATTTATTCAAGGTATAGGGCACTTGTTTTTGATAGCGATCTTGTTTAAGTCTCTGTATGCAGTACACAACCATAAGGTTCTACCTTCTTTCTTCACACATATAAAACCAGGGTTTCCCATGATGGCACACTTGGTTAAGTAACTCCCTTCCATAACAACTCACTTTACTAAATCTATAATTCCTTGAACTCCGCTGGGGGCCATGTGATAGGGGCTCTGAAAATGGATTGAGCACCTAGAAATAGGTTGATCTAAAAATCAATGCTTCTTAGGAGAAAACAGTCTTGAAAGTCCTCAGATGAAACATCTTTAAATTCACAAGCTATAATTATGGATACGTATATACCGAGTATCGTTAACAAATCACTAATATTCAATGCATCACTGACATGGGAATTCACTTGCTTACACAATGTAATTGGGGGGATAAATAGAGCTTTTCTTCCCTCGCCCCGTAGAAATGCACATTTAGCCAATCCTCATCTCTCAAGATAACCTTAAGATCCTTACCAATCATCTTAGTCCTGTAAGTATACAGTCAGTTCACCCCCATAATGATACCAGATCTGCTAATCAAGCTGGATTGAATGTCCAGTGAGTATGGTTCTAGCAATACCACTAGAGGCATATGTATAAAAGATAAACATTTTACTGCCTACTGGTTTCAGTAAATTGAAATGACAAGGAGGTAATCTAAAATATAAAGAGATGTAACCACAACATGAACTCTTGCAACGATATTTCTTTATTGGTTAGAAAGGACCGACATATAAGCTGAATGAATGAAAGGACGAAGGATCGTAATGAAAGAGGCAGGGCATATAAATAACCTACATATATAAGACATGCAGTTTATTCATAATGGTTATGATAGTAAAGTAAATGATCGATGTTATGAAGTTGAGGGGGAGTATTAAGTAGTGAAGGTGAAGAAATATAACAGATTACCAAAACGGCTTTTGAAAAGTCATACGATATGCGTATGTGAGTAAAATGACGAAGATAAGGGTTAACACTATCAGAAGGAACATTTTATTCATCTGGTGTTTGAAAGGACAATACGTCAAGATGAAGGAGTCAATATTATGACTGAACATGATGACATCTATCAATAATACATTTTGCAGTAAATGGAAGTCTTGGGTAGGCGTATAAACTTTTAAACTGCTGGCATATGGAAATAGCACAAAACGTTGTTTATCATTACCAAGCTAGGCTGTATCAGAAAAGAAAGGATTACCAAAATAACTTGAATAACAACATGTAGTCACAGCCATAGAGTAGTATGCTAGCATGACGTTACGGTGCTATAGAAACACGAACAATATGGATACATTTAATTATTAAAAGGGCACTCAATGACTAGGTCTGAAGCAACCAAAGGCTTTGCAAGCAATAAATGAGTAGTGCCCAAATAGAAGCAAGGAGTTTCAGTAGGTGACAGTAAAAATATAAACATTGTAATAACTGAGCTGCAAGTAGAACGAGCCAATTATGCTTAGAAAGAACTGCAATTCACATAGTAATGTACATCGGGGGTCATTATAGGCTCCTTTATGGAAATGGAGAATTAAACAACTGTGATTGTCAGGGTTTGAATCACCTATAAGAAAGGTTGCTCAGATGTGTTTAAAGAACTCCCCACAGATGACACATAAAATTTTCCCTAAACACTTCATTATAACTCAAGAGAGTGTTAGCAACAAGGAAACGATGCCTCTGAAAAATTCAAGGTAACTAGGGTAGAAATAAGTCAATCACAGGAAGTAATGGGAGCATTGCTAATGTAAGGTCTTAGTATCAAGACCAGATGATTCCGATACATGGCAGCTTAATCATACTTGTACCACCTATATAATGCCAAGTAGCACACCATGAGCTACTAATTGTTATCACCACACATAGCACTCATTGTAGTGGTCTTCTCATAGTAGTTCACTTCAAAGATATTGCCCCACCAGGCATTTCCTCATCTAGAGGTTCACATCTGACTTGACATTGTATAAATCCCTTAAGAAGTTGTAAATGACATCCCTACATCGGCTTCAACCATCACTGTACTCAAGGTCAAGTATCACCTCAATGAAACTCTGAAATTCTGGAGCAAAATGGACAGAGTTTCGCCTAAAAACTGGCTAAAACCCAGGCTTAAAGCCTTACAATAGATACCTGAAATGGAGAGAAACACTTCAATAGCTCAACGGCCACACGCCGAAGTTTATAACTCAAAACGGGTCACACACCCGGAGTGCATGATTGCAAAAATTTAAATAAAGGATAGAAATGAAACATATAATACAACTCCAAAATAAATGAGAGCATATCTCACTAACAGGTGACGCAAATGGTACCACACTCCACTTTGCTAATGCTTGAATCTAGGATATTACTAAATGATTGAGTCACCCAAATGGAAATGGTTCCTCCGTATATGCCCATGCATATGAACTTATAGTCAATAGCTCATTTAACTGGTCCAATATAACTCATGCACACTTTGATAGCTATTTCATAAACACTTGACAGCTCACAATGGCCCTTAAAACCTTTACTCTGATACCAAATCTGTAACACCCCCAAAAAGCTAATGACATGATTTACGAAAAACTGCAACAGAAGACTTAATAAAAGAAGACGCTACCGCCATCCTAATAAGGACAAGGCCCACTGAAACTATTTAATCTTGTAACTCATATTCACAATCACAAAATCTATTAACTGAAACACTTCAAGACCAAAGTCCATAATAGTTCAACTTCAACATGATCGACTTAAGCGTGCCATGTGATAACTTGCACTCCATACTATACATGTATATTGAATATAGATCCAACTTGACCCTCAGGTCGATTCCAATATTCATGCTATGCTAAATCCACTGTGAGCATATGACGAGTTCCAAAAGGACCTGCTAAATAGAGAAACATGTGATACTTCACCACCTAAAATGGAAAACATGAAAACAACTCGAAAATATGAGTAAAAACTCAGTATATGCATTCCTGTATTATAAAATGAGCATAGAAACACTGTTGATGGGTACCCGTCATTGCAATTCATTTAGTTGCCAGTAACAATGAAAATGAAAGTAATATGACACTGAATTGCTCATTATTATCTAGATGTGAACCCCTTGTAATGATATGATCTATACATAGGTGTACACCTGCTAATCCGATCAAGAGTTACCCTGAAGCCGCGCGGGTAAATGATGGGCTGACGCCCTATAGAAGATAACTGATGGGTCACAAGTTAAATGACAAATCACTGTGAGAACTGATTCATTGATAAACGCATTAAGAGTTGTAACTTGATAAACATGTTTTTCTTTCTGAAGATACAGGCAATGGACGTACCTTGAATCTTTAAAAATGTCATCTGACTTGATATAAGTCAGCTGTTTCATAAATGTCATCTGACTTGATAAATATGTTCTGACTTGATAACACTTATGTATAATGGGGAATGTTGCAAGAAAAACAGAGTTTTAATATTTATAAACCCCAAGTGCAAGGTATGTCGTTGAGTACTTGGGGTGTCGTCCACAGGGAATTGGGTTTCCAACTACCAGAGTTCACTAGAGCGTCTCAAGCTAGGCAGGATCGAAGGATGAGAAGGGGAAACTAAACTACGCTACAAATACAGAAACAAACGACTTGGAGTTGTGATTTCACCAAGTGATGAACCAACTAATCAAGACAGGTCCTAACCTACCCGAACCACACCATGAACAAGAGATGGTCGGTTACACCATCAAAGACCGCCCAAGCCCTCTCTCAAGGGTCATGAGCTAGTCTAACTCGTGTAACCACCTACTTTCGTGGGGGTAGGCGAGTTAAACCACAAAACTAGCAACCCCGGACCTAACTCGATTCGGATACTACTTTCGTGTCCCAAACTCGGCTATTCCCTCTCCCACACTAGCAAATTGACCTCACCTCTCAGCATAAGTCAATCGCCCAAAAATATGGATGAAAACCCTCTCAGGCATTTCATCGAACACTTGGCGGGCGTGAAGGAAAACTCTAGGTTCTAGGCATAGATTGGGTATGGCTAGGCCTAGTACAAGATCAATTAGCCATCAAGAGGCTAATCACAATCCAAGCTAACAAAATCGAACAACTAATCATCAAAAACGAATGAAAACCTAAACTAACAAATAAGAACATGAACACGAAGAACGAAACAAAGGCAATCAAATAAAACGAATTCAAACAACTAGATAACATGAATCAACAATGAAAACCAAACATATAAACTTAGGCAAATCAAATACAAGAATTAAAACAAACAAAACATAAACAAGAACAATGAAATAAATAGAGAAAAGGAAGAGGGAAACTTATGCTTGAATTGATTGAAGAACTTGAAATCCACTAGCAAGAATCCCAAAATGCAAACAACTGAGATCCTAATCTAATCCTCCTATTGAGGTTTTTATTGGATAAACCTAACCTAAACTAACCTAGAAAATCGCCCAAGGAGAAACCCCGAACGAACTCCCTCATGAACGCCCGAAAAAGGGGCTTTTATCGCGAACCCAGGCCTGACGCACGGCCGTGCGTCACCACGCACGGCCGTGTGCCTGGCCGTGCGCCACCACGCACGGCCGTGCGCCTGGCCGTGCGTGGCTTCTGCCGCCAGTGCACGGTCGTGCCTCCCTGCAGGTCGGCCGTGCACTGTCCTTCTCTGCTGTGTTTTGCCCGTTTGCGCTGATTTTCATCGTTTTGTCCCATCTTTGTCCCTTTCCGCGACGTTTGCTCGATTTAGAGTTATTTCCTACGAAACATAAATAAAACGAGTAAAAATTCTAAAGATTAAGTTATTATACGAGCGAAAAGTAGGTGAAAGAGGCACATAAAATAGGTAAATTTACCGTTCAACACACCCCCACACCTATCTTTTGCTCGTCCTCGAGCAAAATAAAAGAAAAACTGAAGTAAACAACTAACTTACTTTCGTAGGAATCACGGTTGCATTTAGCGTATGCAACAAGCCCTTTAAACCCCTTGGTTACCCCAAGTGGACGAGTAAGGTCTCGTGAGGGTTTGCAGAAGATATACCACAAAATCTCAAAAAGGAAAAACAAAGAAAAGAGAAACAAAAATCGAAAAATGAAAATGACAAAACAAAATATATACATCAGGGTGAACTGTACACGTTCGGATCAACCAAAACCCCCTAGTAACTCAAGTATCAGTCTGTACACAAGCATTATATGCATTTCAGGACACATCATCCCAAAGAATGACATTCAGACATCAGCTTTTCACCCCACGACGCATGAAAATAATGAATCCATCCTGGTGCCTGTGTGCAAGTGTATCATCACCCTGAAACTAAGCCCACCAAAATCAAACTCAATCCCACGCAGCTGACACAAGCTACCTTTTCGAATGGCTAGCCTGGAAAGCAAGTTTCCCCAGTAGCTGTATTGCCTCAAAGGGTGACACCCAGTAGCGCATGCCTCAAAGGGGTACTTGTCATTTCTAACTCTTTTCTTCCCCACTTTCTTTCTTTCCATTATTATTTTTTTTCAATATAAACTCATGTCACGCCTCAAAGGGATACACCCAGTGGCGCTTGAATTTGTTTTTTTTTTTTTTTTTGGCTTTGGAAAAGGGGGGTGCCAGCGCATATAAAGGGAACTGTGCAGTAGACAGTGGGAGAGTCGATCGTGGAAGACTAAGAATTCAGGATGATGACAATACATGAATCAGGACTGGATTGTAAAATTACAACGGACTGTTGGGGTTAGAACTGAGGTCTAAAACGACAGACTGGGGATGAACATCTATCATGCACATTATACTTATATACGAGCTAATAGTCAAGGTACCGGAGATTAAGACTGATCTAAATAGTACAAAACTCCCCTAAATTCAAAAGGAAAAGAAAAATTTATTAAAAAGGAGAAAAAGTGAAAAAGTTATACAAAAATGAAAATTTTGAAAATTTTTAACAAAAATAAGAAGAAAAGGGGAGATGACCCCACCCCCACACCTAAATCTCACAATGTCCTCATTGGGAGCCGTGAGTCATCACCAACACACAAAAATAAAGAAAACAAAATCAAACACAAGACAAACAAAATCGACAAAATATATACACAAGCTAACACACTCTCCCAAAAACACAATCTCACCCAAAACAACAACACGATCACACATATATACAAACTGACACCACCAAAAACAAATATGGACCAATCCAACAACACCACCAATCACAACACAATAAAAATCCACAAAAACACAAAAATGGTGATCATAGCCAACAACGGCTCAACAACAACCAAATTTCACCACAAGATGATCACCAACCAAAAACACAATCCTAATATTCACAACTAAACAAAAACAAAAAGGAAAGAAAAGAAAAATAAAAGAAGGGGGGAGAGATTGAGAACGAGTATACCAGGTCAGGTACTGAATGTACCCGAGCTACACCTCGCTAGGACGAGGTTAGGGAAGCGCGAGGAGCATCAGCCACTCCTCGGCGGCGTTCAGGACGCGCATCACCAACTCAGATGCCGTCAACGCTCGCAGAAGTTTATCAAACACCTGAGCCTGCAACTCAGATGAGTGTAAGTAAGAGCACTTAAATAGGAATGCAGAAATAATGGTAAGTGCTCTCCTAAATTTATGGAATGCCTTTGAAAAATTAGTAAAGAAATCAAATGCAGTAGTTAACATGATTTTCGCAGGCATGCTCCCTAGGTACAAGCTATAAGGATCAAGGGAGGGGTCATACCCTCTGAAGGTACCTAGGAAGTCCATATAGTCTATCTCATTCCCCTCAAGTATATCATGACATGCAACGAGTGACAAATTATGGTGCTCAGGGGAAGAGGAGGGTGGTGAACCTGAAGGGGGAACATGGGGTGTATCAAGGTGGCCAGGAGATACATTCTCAACAAGGTTATGACTAGCTGGCATAGCAATCACAACATCCCCATAAGACCTCCCTACAGGAGCCGCATCAGAATCATGCACCCCAATAAGATCATTGTCTGAATCATAACAAACATCATCCTCATCAACACTCGCGTTAACAGTAAAGGTCTCACCTACCTCGAACTCCGTCGACTGAGTTAAAGGGAGAGGTGGATCAGGCAAGGTCATGTTAAACGTAGTGTTGTCCCTAAGGGCACTAGGTGAGGGTGGAGCAACAAGGGATGGAGCAGTTAGGGAAGGGTCAAGTACTGTCTCTAGTCCCGATTCTAGGGAAGTAAAAGACGCACCATCATCACACAAACAAACATCATGTTTAGGAGAACTAAACCTAAGGTTGGTCTTATGTGATAGGTCAAACTCCCGCATTTTATTTTCAAACTCAGCTTGTTGCCTTTTCATTGTCTCTATCATACTACTAATTCTAGCAAGGCTATCATCAGAAATATAATAAGGACAAGAAGTGTTGTCATGATCAGAACAATGGCAAGTTTCACACAAAGGAGGGGCATAATCAGGGATGCAAGGGACTGGGTTGTAAGAATTAGCACAGCTAATATCAAATTCATAAGTATCCTGAGCCAGCCAATTAAGAAAATCCCATGCTTCTTCGACATTTCTAGCATAAAAATCCCAATGCTCAAAAAGAGCATGGGTCTCACAATTCACACCCTCATCAACAACATGCAATATTTCTCATTTCCCATATAAACATCCACAAGAAACACATTGAGCAAGATAAGCATGTAAACGATCCCAATAACGGTAAAATAATTCTTGCTCACATTGGGGAAAATGGAAAATTGCCACAGAAAATTTTTTTTATTTTTTTTATTTTTTTATTTTTTTTAATTTTTTTGGATTTTCTAAAAGCCTAGTCTCGAATGCTCAAGTAAACCCCAATATTGAAAAACGCCAACTCCCCGGCAACGGCGCCAAAAACTTGTTGGCGGAAAAACAGAGTTTTAATATTTATAAACCCCAAGTGCAAGGTATGTCGTTGAGTACTTGGGGTGTCGTCCACAGGGAATTGGGTTTCCAACTACCAGAGTTCACTAGAGCGTCTCAAGCTAGGCAGGATCGAAGGGTGAGAAGGGGAAACTAAACTACGCTACAAATACAGAAACAAACGACTTGGAGTTGTGATTTCACCAAGTGATGAACCAACTAATCAAGACAGGTCCTAACCTACCCGAACCACACCATGAACAAGAGATGGTCGGTTGCACCATCAAAGACCGCCCAAGCCCTCTCTCAAGGGTCATGAGCTAGTCTAACTCGTGTAACCACCTACTTTCGTGGGGTTAGGCGAGTTAAACCACAAAACTAGCAACCCCGGACCTAACTCGATTCGGATACTACTTTCGTGTCCCGAACTCGGCTATTCCCTCTCCCACACTAGCTAATTGACCTCACCTCTCAGCATAAGTCAATCGCCCAATAATATGGATGAAAGCCCTCTCAGGCATTTCATCGAACACTTGGCGGGCGTGAAGGAAAACTCTAGGTTCTAGGCATAGATTGGGTATGGCTAGGCCTAGTACAAGATCAATTAGCCATCAAGAGGCTAATCACAATCCAAGCCAACAAAATCTAACAACTAATCATCAAAAACGAATGAAAACCTAAACTAACAAATAAGAACATGAACACGAAGAACGAAACAAAGGCGATGAAATAAAACGAATTCAAACAACTAGATAACATGAATCAACAATGAAAACCAAACATATAAACTTAGGCAAATCAAATACAAGAATTAAAACTAACAAAACATAAACAAGAACAATGAAATAAATAGAGAAAAGGAAGAGGGAAACTTATGCTTGAATTGATTGAAGAACTTGAAATCCACAAGCAAGAATCCCAAAATACAAACAACTGAGATCCTAATCTAATCCTCCTATTGAGGTTTTTATTGGATAAACCTAACCTAAACTAACCTAGAAATCGCCCAAGGAGAAACCCCGAACGAACTCCCCCGAACAAACTGGCAAAAAGGGGCTTTATCGCGAACCAGGCCCGACGCACGGCTGTGCCACCACGCACGGCCGCCCGTGCGCCACCACGCACGGCCGTGCGCCTGGCCGTGCTGGCCGTGCGTGGCTTCTGCCACCGGTGCACGGTCGTGCCTCCCTGCAGGTCGGCCGTGCACTGCTGTGTTTTCGCCCGTTTTCGCTGATTTTCATCGTTTTGTCCCATCTTCGTCCCTTTCTGCGACGTTTGCTCGATTTAGAGTTATTTCCTACAAAACATAAATAAAACGAGTAAAAATTCTAAAGATTAAGTTATTATACGAGCGAAAAGTAGGTGAAAGAGGCACGTAAAATAGGTAAATTTACCGTTCAACAGGGAATGATAACTAGGCCTCAACTCTGTTTCATAAATATCATTGTAAATATGTGTAGTCAGTAAATGATCCTTACTCACATTATTGAGCAAGTAAAAGTATGTGTAACAGAAATTGAGTAATTAAATAGTATACATAACGTGGGTACTTTAATATAATTTCAAAACTAAATTGATAGAAGTAATTAAATCCAATATAAAGTAAATAGAGGTGAAATAGTCCACAACGAGATAAATGAGATTACAAAGGAAAAGGCCTTGATTGTGACAATTGAGAGAGTGGTTGTGGCCTTTTCTGAAATAGGTTACTGATATGAATTTAAGACTTGCTGATGTATAACTTGGTTCAAGATAACAGTGAGTACAGTAGATTGGCTTGACGATAAATACATTTGATATATTTTAAAGTGAGTATGTAATAAAGGTTTGAGGCCAAGAGAGACATATGTTGGTTAGCATAAACTGCAATAACTTGATCTGATAAACATGGTTTCTGAGTCACAACTCTCCCCACTTCCCATATTTCATTCATAAATCCATTAGATATAGAATTCCACCCCAAATGAATCATTGAACTCAATAGAAGCTATTAAGCTCACTAAATGTGGTATTTTCTTTGTAAAATCTATAAATGATTTAAAACTCATAAACAAACTCCCAGATTGTATACTTGTCTTCTTCTTTCTCATTAATCAAGTTAAAAGCTCCATAAAAGTCCATAAATATTCATTTTCCCCTTAAATAACCTTGCTTAGCTTGGCCCAAAATACACAAAATGAGTGCATGATCAATCTCACTTAATCTTTATTATTGCTCTTTATATAATAACTCAAAATGCTTCTAAGAATTACCAAAATCAAAATACTCAACTAAAATTCATGAAATATTATAGGAAATTCGAAAATAATATGGAAAATCTACAGTAAAATTTTCAGAATTTTCCTCCAAGTATGCACTGCACAGAAATTGTAATAACGGCCCAATTTGCACCAAAGCAGGTCGCTTCACTTCAAAAATTCATAACTTTCCCCCTAGACCTCAAATGGAGACTAGAACCCAATATAAAAAGAGTAATAAGTCCAAAAAACGTTCATGTGCAACACAAAACGTGATTCCAACAATAGGGTTCCCAAAATGGGGCTAAAACACAAGTGTGTCAGTTTTTGGTTCAATATGCACATTGTTGGTAAAACTCCCATAACTTTTTCCGCAGACGTCCAATTAAGGAGATTCAAGAGCCCTTTGAAAGCTAACATACTGAATTATCTACCCACCAAAAATCATAAGTTTTCAATGAGCCAATCATTGCCAGTTTAATCGTGAACGCTGCCCTGTTTTGCTGAAATTTCCAACGTCACTATTTTGACTTTCCCTCTCTGTTCATATAAATCCTCACTGGAAATCATTCCAAATTACCAAAAGCATCATCATAATCATCAATAAAACTAAATATTACAAAATTAAATACAATTCACTCCATAAACTTGGTTTTAACTTAAGCTTGCATGAACATGATCATCCCTAAACTCTAGCATGAATCAAGCTCAACTTCACCAAGATTAACACCAAAATAACTCTTATTTCTTATCAAATTATCATGATCAATGATCACAAGCATCAAAACAAGAATCAAAACTAAAATAAAAATCAAAAGCAACAAGATCAAGTTTAGGGTTTACTCACTTGGATGCTTGAATGAAAGAGTTAGGGTTATGCTTGGGTAGGGGAGGGGGCTGCCGTGGTTAGGGGAGACCAAGGGTGGTGTTGGGTGGTCGGATGGTGGCCGAAAAACACCAGGGCAGAAGCTAGAGGAGGGGGGCCATGGCTAGAGAAAGAAGGAAGAGAGAGAGAGAGATGTGTGTGTGGTTGAGTTTGCTTGAAGTTTGATGCTCATCTCTTATACTTGGCTTATATTCACCCTCCAAAATTTGCTTTTGCTTATCAAAATTAGGCAAAAATGATAGTAATTAGCTTAATTTAATCACACCAAAATTTCAGGCCAAAATCTTAACCCAAAATGAATCGGGCCCAAATGAATTGGGTCAAACTTAATGAATTTGAGCCCAAATAATTTTGCATGGCTAAAAATTAAATTTTTATGACATTATGAAAAAAAATATAATTTAATACCCAATCATAATCATCAAGGTCTAATGTCGATTCACCTGAAATTTAATCAATCAATGAAACTTGAAGTAACAATCAATGAAACTTGAATTGCAAAATGGGACCCAAATGAAATATCCCCTAACCGGGATGATTAAATACGCTAAATGAATGCGAAAAATTTGAATGGCATAAGGTAATTCAGTAAATATATAAATTGAGAGAAATTGAATTACTTAACATGATTTGGTTAAACAAATAAGCATAGTGATTAAATCCATAAACTTGATAAATTAAATTAATAAACATGATTAATTAAATAATAAATATGATTTAAATAAATAAATATGGGTTAGGGTCGGGTTATTACAGATTCCTTGGATAAGACGACCGTGACTGATGAGGAGGAACAAGTTAATGAAGAGGAACGTCGCAACAAAAGTGTTGAAGATGAAGCTAAAGCCGAAGATCAAGCAGCAGTTTCAAGGGTTAAGGTAAGTCAATATTTTTAATTTATTATTTATTTCTTAAAAAAATAAATAAAAATTTGTACTTGTGTTGTGCTGCATTGCTTTTTGTTAAGATGACATTTCCTTTTAAGTATTGTCTGTTCCGATTAGGCTCTCTTTTGTGATGGTAAGGAGGCAACCGATTTGATAATAACCAACAGTGGATTGCTATATAAACTTGTTATTATAATTGATATCTTTAAATAAAACTAGCTTACGAAGAATCTTTACAAACCAGTTCATAGATTAAACTAAAATGATGAAACTATATAAACTATAGAAATGTGATTTAAGGCACGGTAGCAAGTTCAAACAATAAGGGCGTATAAAGACGGTACGGAAAGAATAATTCACAACTTATACTCCCGACCTCGATATGAGACCTAGGACCCCAATATAAAAAGCTTAAGAAGTCCTCTAAAACTTTCAGTGAGGACACATGACATGATTCCCACGATAGGGTTCCTAAAATGGGGCTAGAACACCAACATGTCAGTTTTGAGTCCATCCTGCACAGGTTCAGTAAAATGATCATAACTTTTTCCACAAACCTTGGATTAATGCAATTTAGGAGCCATTTTAAAACTAACACACTGACTATCTACCCACCAAAAATCATAAATTTTGGCTGGGCCGATCATTACCAGTTTCATCTCAAAGATTGTCCTGTTTTTCTGGAAATTCCAGCCTCACTGTTTGAGTTTGTTCCCTCACTTTTCACACAAATCCTCAACTTACACCATTCCTTAAAAGCATATAGACACACTTTCGTCCATCCCAATATCATACAAAAGCACCACACTCAATTTCAGTTCATATTCGTATCCAATAAAGCCCATTTTCTAGTCATATATACACATACCTCAAGTTTAATACTAGTTTGGTCCAAACCATGCATTCTTGGATAAAACCCTAGCTTAGGGTCAACTTGAACTCACTCCCATCATTTCAAAACGCTATAAACACCATAATAAACTTCAATAGATTAAATGATGAGCAAAATCAAGGATAAAACAATCAATATCTAACACTTTAACATAAAGCTTGCATGATTAAGATAAAGCCCTAACCCTAGCATCATCCAACTTCAACTCCACCATGATCCATCAATAAGATAATTCTTAATTCAATCAAAACAATAAAATCCACCCTTAAAACAACCAAAACAAGAAGCAAAAACCAAAAATTCAAAGAACAAGATTGAAGTCACTTACTTTGAGCTTGAAACAAGTGCAGATGGAGATGATATTTGGTGATTTTGAGGGTGGAATATGATAGCCGGTGGAGGGCGGTGGTTGGAGGTTACAATCCTTGCCGGAGGCTAGCTGGAAAGTGGCTGGACAACTACCACAGAAGGGCTGCAGCTGCTGGTCTAGTTGGGCCGTGGGGTAGAGAGAAGGAGGAGAGAGGAAGAGAGAGAAAGTGTCTTGAATTTACTTGGTGTAAAATAAAAGCTTAGCAAAATAAATACTTAACTGAGAATTAACCCTCAAAATCTACTTTTACTAAGTATAATTAAGGCCTAACTAAGGGTAATTAGCGAAACAAAGAGGGTTAAGTCTTAGTGGACCGAAATTGGCCTTCAATGGGCTCGGGTTTGGAAAAGAGTTGAAACTAAGTGCGTTTACAAAAATTTTTTTTCCAAAGCTCGAGATTAAATGGTTGTGGTGTCATGAAAAATAATTAAATCGCTTAATTCATAAATATCAAGGCCTAATATCGATCTCCAAAATTTGACAAGAACAAAAACTCAAATTGCAAGGTAAGGGCCCATTTAAATTTTCTCAGTTGAAGTAACAAAAAGTAATGATTTAAATGCAATGAAATTAATCACAACATGATTTAGGGTCGGACTATTACAGCCTTCCCCCTATAAAAAGTTTCGTCCTCGAAACTGATGAACTTAACCATATCATACAGGATTACCTCGAATAAATGTGGGTATTTGGTTTTTATCGCCTCTTCGGTCTCCCAAGTGGTTTCTTAGGAGGTGTGGTTTGTTCAGAGTACTTTGACTAATGATATTTGCTTGTTGCGCAGCTGCTTGATCCTACGATCTAGTATTTGGACAGGACGCTCCTCATATACTAGATCTTCAGCGATTTTGATAGGTTCAAATACAATGGTATGGTCTGGATCTGGAATATATTTCCTAAGCTGAGAGATATGAAACACGTTATGCACGTGCTCAAGTTATACAGGCAGATCTAGATGATAAGCGACGGGATTCAACCTTTCAATGACTTCCTTAGGTCCAATATACCTTGGACTCAGTTTGCCCCCTACTCCGAACCTCTTGACACCTCTGGTTGGTGAAACTTTCAGAAAAGTTTTATCACCTACTTAAAACTCTAGAAGCCTTCTTCTTTTGTTCGCATAACTTTTTTGTCGACTTTGGGCAACCCTGATATGTTCCCGAATCTTTCTTATTGTTTTAGTGGTCTCTTGAATCATTTCAGGACCTATAATCAGTGCCTTGTCCAAATCATTCCAGCACAACGGGTTTCTATATTTTCTCCTGTATAAAGCCTCAAATAGGGCCATTTTGATGGTGAACTGATAGCTGTTGTTATAAGAGAACTCCACCAAAGGTAAATTATCTTCCTACCTACCTTGAAACTCCAATACACAAGCTCTCAGCATGTCCTCTACAATTTGATTCACTCTTTCAGTTTGTCCATCTATTTCTGGGTGATAGGAGCTATTGAAGTTTAGTTTAGTCCCAAAGGCCTTTTGAAGCGCTTGCCGGAAACGTGCTTGGAATCTTTGATTCCCATCTGAGACTATGTCTAAAGGGATCCCGTACAGACGGACTATCTCCTTAACATACAATTGGGCTAGTCTTTCAACTCCCCAAGTATCCTTAATTGGCAGGAAATGAGCCAACTTCATGAGTCGATCAACTATGACCCAGATAGCATTTTTTTTCGAGGCAGAAAGGGGTAAACCCATAACAAAGTCTATTGAGATCGAATCCCACTTCCAAGTGGGAATTTCTAAGGGTCGTAGTTCACCCATAGGACGCTGATGCTCTACTTTAACTTTCTGGCAGGTTAAACACTTGTTCACATATTCTGCAACATCTTTCTTCATATTATTCCACCAGAAGTATTGTCTCAGATCTCTATACATCTTGGTGCCTCCTGGATGTACCGAATAACGAGTATTGTGGGCCTCTTCCAAGATATAGTTCCTCAATCCTTCATTTTTGGGCACATATAGGCGATTCTAGAACCGCAGGGTCCCATCCTCGTGCATTACAAATCCTAGAGACTTTCCTTTTTCTAAATTCTGCTTTATTCGTTAGAGTTCGGGATCACTTTCCTGGTTTAGTCAAATTTCTTCCACTAGGGAAGACTGTACGGTAAGTGCTAATAATTGAGCATTTGTTTACCCGTGGGACACTAATTGAATCTCAAAGTCCTCAAGTTCTCTCAAGAGGTTCAATTGAATAATCACCACAATGTTTGAGATATGTTGCGCCTTCCTACTAAGGGCATCCGCCACCATATTTGCCTTACCGGGGATGATATTGAATCTGAAAATCATAGTCTTTAAGCAACTCAATTCAATATCGTTGCCTTAAATTAACCTCCTTCTGGGTGAAGATATACTTTAAACTTTGATGATCAGTATAGATCTTATATGGTACCCCATATAAATAATGCCTCCAAATTTTCAGCGCAAAGACCATGACTGCTAATTCCAAGTCATAAGTAGGGTAGTTTTTCTCATACGGCTTGAGTTATCGAGAGGTATAAGCTACTACTTTGTCCTCCTGCATCAGCACGCACCCTAGACTGTTCTTCGAAGCATCAGTATAAATAGTATACTCCTTTCCTTCTATTGGTAAAGTTAGGATTGGGGCGGTAGTTAGTCACTGTCTTAGCTCCTGGAAACCTTTCTCACATCTTGCAGTCCACTCAAATGTGTTCGCTTTCTTCAGTAGATTGGTCAGTGGCGAAGCTATTTTCGAAAAATCCTTGACGAACCTTCAGTAGTAATCTGCTAAACCCAAAAAGCTTCTAATCTCAGTGACATTGGTAGGCCTTGGCCATTCTGTGATTGCTTTCACCTTCTAGGGGTCAACTTTAATTCCTTCTTTTGTGACCACATGTCCCAAAAATACTACTTCCTCTAACCACAATTCGCATTTCTTTAATTTACCATAGAGTTGATGCTCCCTTAAAGCTTGTAATACTATCCGCAAATAATTAGCATGCTCCTCCTTGTCCTTAGAATAGAAAAGGATGTCATCTATGAACACTACTGCAAACTTGTCCAAATAGGGTTTGAAAACCCTGTTTATAAGGTCCATGAAGGCTGCAGGAGCATTAGTGAGACCAAAAAGCATCACTGTGAACTCATAGTGACCATACCTGGTCCTAAACACTGTCTTAGGAATGTCGTCAAGTTTAATCCTAAGTTGATGGTACCCTGACCTCAAATCAATCTTAGAAAACACTTCTGCCCCTTGTAGTTGATCAAACAAGTCATCCATTCGAGGCAGAGGATATTTGTTTTTTATGGTAATCTTGTTTAACTCCCTGTAATCAATACATAGCCTTAAGGTTCCATCCTTCTTCTTGAAAAACAACACTGGGGCACCCCATGGTAACACGTTTGGCCTAATAAAGCCCTTCTGTAACAGTTCATCTAGCTGAATCTTTAATTTTCTAAGCTCAGTTAGGGTCATACGATATGGGGCTTTAGAAATAGGTTGGGCTCTAGGAATTAATTTGATTCCAAAATCAATTTCCCTCTGCGGGGGTAGTCCTGGTAACTCCTCAGGAAAAAAGTCTTCAAATTCACAAACTACAGGTATGTTTTCTGCTCCCTTTTCTTTTGTTTGGGTGTCAATAGCATAATACCAATGTCCAATATACCCCTGACATAGCAACTTACTTGCTTTCATAGCAGAAATTAAAGAACAAGATTTTAACTCTCTCTGCCCAAAAAAACACACTTTTCTCCCTTTTTCATCTTTCAAGATCACCTTAACATCTTCACAGCCGACTGGGGGCCCATAAGTGTGCAACCAATTCATTCCTAAAATGATGTCAAAATCAGACAAATCAAATTGAATCAAATCCACAGGGAAGGTGGTTTCACCAATGGTGATAGGGATAAGTTTATAAGAGAGGGGGCACTCAATCACAGAATTGTTAGGTAACTTAATTCTATAATTGGTTTTCATCCTCGTGTTCCCAAGGCTCAATTATATAGCAGATTGGGTAGATCTTAATAAATGCGTGGCACCCGAATCAAATAATACACAAAATGGCTTTGAATTTAAAAAGAGAGTTCCAGTGACTATCGTACTAGAGGTAGCAGCTTTCTTTTTGTTCATCATAAATTCTCTTCCTGCAACTGCGGGCCTTGAAGGTGGGGGTCCATGGCGGAGCGGAGCCAAGGGTTTTGCTGCGCCCTTGTCTACAGCTTCTAGTCATCAGGTGCATGCAGCGATGAGATGTTTAGGACTTCCACACCACACGCATTTGTTAGTGCTAACGCGATATTCAGGAGGGGTGTGATTGGTTCTTTCACACTTTGTATAGGGTGCTGACGAGCCTGCAGGATGGTTCTCGGAGGAAACAGGAGTAGCTTTCTTCTAGTTTTGGTTCACACTATCACTCGGAGTTTCTCGCTCAAATCCCTTTTCTCTTGTGGTTGATTGGATTCAGTGCTCTCAACTCCGTCTTCACTCATTCCACTTCAACCGCTCGCTCATATAGTTCTTGGTAAGTCAAAATTGGATGCCCAGCTAACTGATTCCGAATATAGAAGGCAGACCCTCTTCAAACCCCCTCATTTTCAACCTTTCAGATGATACAAACTCAGGAACAAACCTAGATAATTCGATGAACTTACTGGTGTATTGCATCACATTCATAGTGCCACTCATCTTCAGCTCCATAAACTCTTTCCCCTTTTGCCTTTGGACCACAACTAGATAAAATTTTGCCCTTAACTCACACAGGAATTTATTCCAGGTAAATTCAGGCCCTACGAGCTTATCCTTCACTGTATTCCACCAAATGTCAGCATCACCAGTCAAATAATATGTCCCAATATTTACCTTTTTTCCTTCTGGAACCTCTACCACTGTAAAGATTTTCTCCATTCCTCTTACCCATTCCCCTAATACCACTGGATCATAATTTCCATCATACACCTTAGGGTTGCGTCGTGCTACCCTATCTGGCACTTTATCCTCTTTAGGAGGGGTTTCGGCAGGTACCTGGGAAATTTGCTTCATCAATTCAGCAACTAAGGTTGGCTAGTAACTCGGGTTTCCTAAGTTGCTAGCTAATTCAGAGGGCAACAGCGGCGTGTCACCATGTTGTGACTCCTGGCACGAGGCTTGATCACTCGATCCCTGGCCTTGCTCCAAATTGTCCTTTACATGAACCTCCATGTTGTTTTACACTGACTCACACATTCTGATCATACATTAAATGAGGCAATTCAAACACTAAAACATCCAGACATATAAGATAAACATGCCAACAAATACATAGAAGATGGCTCAAAGATTATTTCATAACTCAAAGCGTCATCATTTCATTTCATAACGGCTTACATAGATAACTGCTGATCTATATACATGAGCAACAAAAGCATATTGCACCTAGCTGAGTAAGCAAGTCTAGCTCTAACTTCTACCCTAACACTAAACACTAAATAGCCCCTAGACACTAGATCCGTCACATGACCCAAAAAAAGGCACGGACTATGTCACCACGGTTGGAGAGTATTGGACTAGCTATATACAATGTCAGATGCCACACAAAATAAAACTATGCTATCTAACCATACCATATATACATCCAGGGCTCAAAATGAAAACCACTATGCCAACCCCTAGAACCACCTAACGATCCCTAGATGGATCGTAATTCGGGTCAGACTCATCATCCGGTTCTTCGCCTGAGTCGAAGCTGCTAGTAGATGCCTCTGACTCGGCATCACTGATCTCCTGCTGGACCTGTTGCTTCTGCTCATGTTGTAACTCCATCATCAACTCATCCGCCTCCTGTTCCCATTACTGTTTCACCCCCACCTCATCAAGGTATTGATCCTCCTCGGGATCATCGTCCTCTCCCTGGTGGCCCTCATCCCTAAAACTAATCACCACTAAATCTAGGATGTTGGGGGGTCTATCACCACGTGAGCCTCCCCAGAGCTATCGGGCATCAGTGGGGTTCCTGGTACGGGTGGGGAGGGTAGCCCCTGTGCTGGTGCTGGCGGGGAAGGTGGCCCTTGTGCTGGTGCTGGGGCTGCAGGTGAGGGCGGCACCTGATGTAGTGGAAAAATATGTTGTAACATCTCCATGGGGATTCCTCTTTGATCAAACTCTTCCCTTAATAACAACTCTGCAGCAAGAGTAGTCCATGCCCCTGGGCCTGAAATCTAGGCCCATCCAAACTTGGGTTCCTTGTTATCATAAAGTCATGATAACGATGCCTAAACTCCACCCACGGATCAACCAGGGGTAAGGACCCGAGCAATCTCTGTGCACGGACCGTAATACTGTGAAACTCAGAGTAAGGGTCCTGTCCATGTGCCTCTATACTAGCATGTAGCAGCACAATGCGGGCGATCATAGATCCACCCGGCAACATATTAACGCCATAAGGATCCATCTAACAAAGAAAACACATATATGAGAGGCACACATATCCATAAATAAGAAACATGCAAATGGGAGCAACTTATATTCTAATATCGCTACGACTTTCCTAATATCACTCTAGCAATGTACGATAGCCCCCTCATGATAACCATTCTTACCCAATAATTTCTACCTTTACTTTCCTCCAGAAAATCTTAACCTGGGCTCTGATACCGAGCCTGTAACGCCCCAAAAATACATGATTCGTTATTTGTATTTACCTACTTGTATTTACCTACTAAAGTTCACCAATGAGAAATAATAACCCAATGAGCGGGGTGTTACCGCTGTCCACAGAGGACAAGGCTTTCCTTATGCATGAAAACTTAGCTATAAACCAAAGTTTACCCTAAAAAGGGGCATTCACCATCATAATCACTCAAACCATTTAGTTATATACAAAAATGGTTCTAACATCCCAGTTATCCCAATGATTACACCAACATATATAATTTAGTTCAAATATACAGTTGTAACACCAAAATACATAATTCCGCTCAAATATACAGTTGCAACACCAAAATACATCACAATATGATATGATAGCATCTTAGCACTCATACACCGCCAGTCACAGGGACAGTCCTGTCTCATTTATCTCCTTCAGCCTCCCTGCCCGCCTGAGGGCAATTCACTGAACACTTTCCTAAAGCAAAACATAAAAACATTTCGAACTGTGAGCCAAAGCTTAGTATATGCATTCCTGTAACGATAAAGATTCACTGAAAGGTTATTTGGACCCGCTTTGCAATTCATTTTGATTTTAAAACAGGGAATGAGACGCATATAAAGCTATATTGCCAATCATTATCTGTTAGTGCACCTCTTAGTAACTGTTATGATCTGTGAATAGGTGTGCACCTGCCAATAGGAGGGCAATGCCCTATAACTGATAACTGATGGGGTCACTAATTATGTGATAAAGCACCGATTAAATTGATTCATTGATGTACTTATCAAAACATTGCAATTTCGATAAATATGCATTTATTTCTAAAGATACAGACAATGAACATACATGCAATGAACACCCAATAGCATGGAAAAAGTTCGCAGAGTAATAAGAGGCACTAAAGTGGAGAGATTGAAAGCTTAGGCCTTGATTCTGTTCAAAAGATCATTATAGGAACATGAGGTCAGAAACAAACTTGTTCTTATAATTAATACCTTTAAGTAAAACTAGATTATGAAGAATCTTTACAAACCAATTCAAAGATTAAACTAAAATGATGAAACTATATAAACCATAGAAATATGATTTAAGGCACAGTAGCAAGTTCAGAGAATAAGGGCTTATAAAGAGGGTACGGACAGAATAATTCACAACTTATACTCCTGACCTCAAAATGAGACCTAAGACCCTGATATGAAAGCTTAGGAAGTCCTCTAAAACTTTTAGCAAAGACACATGACATGATTCCCATGATAAGGTTCCTAAAATGGGGCTAGAACACCAACATGTCAGTTTTGAGTCTATCCTGCACAGATTCAGTAAAATGACCATAACTTTTTCCACAGACCTCAGATTAATGCGATTCAAGAGCCATCTTAAAGCTAACACACTGACCTATCTACCCACCATAAATCATAAATTTTGGCTGGGCTTATCATTACCAGTTTCATCTTAAAGATTGTCTTGTTTTTCTAGAAATTCCAGCCTCACTGTTTGAGTTTGTTCCCTCACTTTTCACACAAATCCTCAACTTACACCATTCCTTAATAGCATATAAACACACTTTGGTCTATACCAACATCATACAAAAACACCACACTCAATTTCACTTCATATTCGTATCCAATAAAGCTCATCTTCTAGTCACATATACACATACCTCAAGTTTAATACTAGTTTGGTCCAAACCATGCATTCTTGGATAAAACCCTGGCTTAGGGTCAACTTAAACTCACTCACATCATTTTAAAACACCATAAACACCATAATAAACTTCAACAGATTAAAAGATGAGCAAAATCAAGGATAAAACAATCAATATCCAACACTTAACATGAAGCTTGCATGATTAGGATAAAACCCTAACCCTAGCATCATCCAACTTCAACTCCACCATGATCCATCACTAAGATAATTCTTAATTCAATCAAAACAACATAATCCACCGTCAAAAACAACCAAAACAAGAAGCAAAAATCAAAAATTCAAAGAACAAGATTGAAGTCACTTACGTTGAGCTTGAAACAAGTGGAGATGGAGATGATATTTGGTGATTTCGAGGGTAGAAGATGATAGCCGGTGGAGGGAGGTGGTTGGAGGTTGCAATCCTTGCCAGAGGCTGGCCGAAAAGTGGCTGGGCAACCACCATAGAAGGGCTGCTACTGCTGGTCTGGTTAGGCCGTGCGGTAGAGAGAAGGAGGAGAGAAGAAGAGAGAGAAAGTGTCTTGAATTTACTTGGTTTAAAACAAAAGCGTAGCAAAATAAATACTTGGCTGAGAATTAACCCTCAAAATCTACTTTTACTAAGTATAATTAAGGCCTAACTAAGGGTAATTAGCTAAACAAAGATGGTTAAGTCTTAGTGGACTGAAATTGGCCTTTAACGGGCTCGGGTTTGGAAAAGAGCTAAAACCAAGTGCGTTTACAAAATTTTTTTTTCCAAAGCTCGAGATTAAATGGTTGTGGTGTCATGAAAAATAATTAAGTCACTTAATTCATAAATATCAAGGCCTAATATCGATCTCCAAAATTTGACAAGAACAAAAACTCGAATTGCAAGGTAAGGGCCCATTTAAATTTTCCAGTTGAAGTAACAAAAAGCAATGATTTAAATGCAATGAAATTAATTACATGGATTAATGAAATGAACAAACACGATTTAGGGTCGGACTATTACAGGCTGTCTCAAGAGGAGAAAGAGGCGCTGCCCAATGGAGTTGTTATTGTTGATTCATAGCCTGTATATTTGTGATAACAAAAGTGCTTGTACTAAATTGGCATGTGGGGGATATCCTTAAGAGATGTATGAAGAGCTCCGCATAGTGTGCTAGCACACCAGCTGTTGGGTGCACTTTTTGTCGTACTGTCATGGCCGATTTTTGTTGCTCTTTGATGGAAGTAAATGACATTATGGTTCTGCATTATTTCTAACCATCATCATATAAACTAGTGATCTTAAGCAGAAAAATTGGTGATCATGCTATCAATGATCATTTTGCATGTTGATTTTTTTGTCTAACCTAAAAAGTACCAATCATACATAGATGCCTTAGTGATCTCTTGTGTTTAAATATTTTTAATTAATTACAAATCTAGTCATTGCTATTGATGAAATTACTTTGCAAATCTAGTCATTATTATTGATGAAATTACTGATCTTTAGGAGATAAATCAATGATCACAAATTTGTGATCGTTACTTGATAAATTATTGATCATTACTCGATGAATTAATGATCTTTTTGCATGTAGATTTGTCTTTAACCTGTAAAGTAATGATAAAAAATAGGCACATTACTGATTTTTTGCGTTTAAATATTTTTACTGGATAACTAATCCAGTGATCGTTATTGATAAAATTAATGATCTTTAGGAGACAAATCAGTAATCACAAAAGAGTGCACCAAAAATGTATTAAATTGGTGATCATTACTTGATAAATTAGTGACTAGTACTTGATGAATATGTGATCACTTGATGAATTAGTGATCACATTATGTAGACGTGCTTTTTCCCCCAGCCATGCCTAAAATTTTTAAATAGTATCATGACTGTATAAGTGACATGTATAACAATATATAATAGTTGTCTCGAGCACTATTGTTTATGTAAATTTATTTTTTTACCATTTTCCTCATTACTTATTATTGTGTTTCATAGGTCCAATAATGGTGTATTCACAAGAAGACAACTAGGCATTTGTTGATCAATCTGTGATGAGAAATGTGGTGCCTGATCTTAAGATACAAGGCGTGCAAAAAACAACCAATACTGACAAATGAAATGCTATAGTGGTTAAGGGCCCGAAAGGGCGGAGAATAAGGTCAGCACAATGTAGCAGCACATAATTCCCAGGAGGCCAAAAACGATACTAGTTTTCTTCGTGATAAACTCAATGCCTATGTTCTTATATTTTTCTTCTGGGTTAGATTCTCCTTATATGAATCCATGCCGGTGGTTGCGTGTACTAATTATTGTTGCTTTGTAGCACCCTTGCGAATAGAGTCTCCACCTTCTTCGTACTCCACTTACATGCAGCAGAGCGCAAAGATCTTTCGTGCAATTTCATATGAACTGAAGTTGTTCAACTTAGAAGAAGAGCAGAGGTAAGGATCCATGTTATAAAATGACACTTCAGTGATGGATTTGCTTGTTTATTCTCTAGCTAAGTGCTGCACTAAGTGGCCAACCGAGGCATGCTTTTAACTATTGCAGGCGGTGACTATGTTGACAAAATCATCATGAACATTTGGGCGAATATATTGAATGTAGGTAAACTGAATACAGAATATTCTCGTGTTCAAAGGCTTTTGTTTACAAATGAAGCGTTTGTAAGCTAATTGAAAGAAATACTTTCAATTATATTTTACACAAGCATTTATGCTTTTCATAAAATAGGTTAACTGTCATAGCAAAAAGTCCATTTTTTGTTTTGAAGCATTCGTACACGAAGACAAAATACGAAAGCCAAGCTGAAGCTGTGTTCTTCCGCCAGCTGAATGAGAAGCTGTTCTTGAGTCCACATATCAACTTGAAACAAGTTGACATGGAAATAATTAAGCAGGACAGATACACTAAATTTGTTAATGGTGATCAACTTATTTTTATGAATCAACACACTCAAGCATGAGATATAATGACAATTATTCCAGCCCCTTATTTCATTTCGATCTCAAGCTGCTACAATTCATAAGTTTAGCGTGCAGCGCTACCAAAAGATCCTCACTTCATCTACCAACGCGATTTCTCAGCATGTGAAGAGCATTGTAAATGTTTATGAAACTGCAAGGCTGAAAAAGTGAAGAAAGTAGTGGTTAGCTCAGGCATGACGATTGTTTACAGTCAAGAATGCAATAGATTTCAGTTCTAGTGATCATTATATATCTAATTAGTGACCAACGATGAATTATAATAAATTTATAGTTTTTTATTTTTGGTTATCATTAGACATGTAATTCATTTCTTAAATACCAAATGTACTTATAATGATGACCAAAACTACTTGTGTTGATCACTAAGTTTATAACTACGCTTGTATTGTGATCTACAAAGACATTAACTAGGAGAACATAATTGAATCCATTAATTTGCAAAACCAATGATAATAATCATCAAAACACCACTTATTGATGACTAACTAATAGGCTGGTATCAGTAACTATAATCGAGAATATGTTGATAAACATAAATAGAACCAGTGATTACGAAACATACTTTTAATGATCACCCAAACCAGAACTGTTCGTCTGCAATGGATATAATTCATAGAAACATAGGCTATGATTTTTCCATGAGAGTAAAACCCCAGATGCAACAAAATAAAACCTTATGCAACTATGATCTACGATATATTTCATGAAAAGCAAACATATTTATGTTAACGACAGAAAACATACGCAGTGATCACCAAAACACAGTTCTAATGATCACAAAAATCGATAGTGTTTACCACTAACTTAGTTTATAAGTCAAGACATATGATAATCAACAAAATTTTATCAATTGATGACAAAAAGGAACAATGATGATCACCAAAGCAACACCTATTGATCACCAATGACAATTGAGGATATGTTGATCACCATGAAAAAATCTAGTGATCAAGACTTACCAAAAAAAAAAAAAAAAAAAATCAAGCGATCACTAAGCATAGTTGTTGTGGTCACCAAAGCAACCCTATTGATCATCAACACAACACCTATTGATCACTAACTACAATTGAGGATATGTTGATCACCATTAACAAATTTAGTGATTACTAAACATAGTTCTTATGATAGCCAAATGATATCGCTTAATAATGAAAACATATATTATCATTTTTTCGTCTGCTGGAATTATTCTTTTGATTTATTTTCGTAAGTCTTAATAAACCTTAATTTAAGATAAAAATTATTTGTTCATTCTCCACATTTTTAAATGTTAATTTTCTAAAAAAGGAAGAATTTATTTTTAATTAGTAAATATTCTCCGCTTAAAATTAAAAACTTCATTGTCTTCAATAAAATTCAACCATGAATTGTCTTCTAAATATTTTATCTTTTAATTCTCACAAAAAAAAAAAAACACAAAAACCATGTTGACTAATTTATATCCTTTTGTCCAGCTAATATATACTCTCAGTTATGGTAGCCAATCAACTCTTCTAATTCTAGAGACTCTTCATTTTGTTGCGTGCATCTTGCTCTGCTATTCTCACTCTTTCTCTTGCTCTCTCTCTCTCTCTCTCTCTCTCTCTCTCTTATAATTCAAATCTGCAATCTTGTTGCATTTTGAAGGTGAGATTCTTGACTTTTATGTTTGTATTGTTGTTTTTGTTTTGTTAAAGTGCAGTTATTTTGGTGTTTTTTAGCGATTTATTTTTGATTTTCTTATATTTCATGAGTTCGAACATTTTCTTTCAAACTCTGGTTTAAATTCTACTTTAAAAGCTTCTGGTCTGTTTTTGCACCAAAAATATATCGTGTGGTTTGCAGAAATGTACCATGCCCTGATCCTTTAAATACAAACCGCCTTTTTCGATTTCAAATTATTTTTCTGCTAATATTATACAATTTGACAAAGTTTAATGATATAGTGTGTTTTTGAAGGATTTTTTTCATTAATTTTTTGATTTCACGTGCATTTGCTTTTTCTGTAGGGCTTGCTACTGAGAAATCATGGGCACATAGAAGATTCAAGAAACAACCAAGGGAAATGTAGAAGAATCACCTTCTAGGAGATAAAAAAATGCATTTTAAACCTTGAGTGAATATTTTTTATATTACATTTGTAGCTTGTGATCATAGTTATATATTTAGTGATCATTAGATATAATTTTAGTGATCGTGTTGCATATGTGTTTTTCTGTTGATGAATGTCAGTACATTCTTTTAAAAAAAATTCAATTTTTAACACACTTTAAATGTGTTTCTTCAAAGAGGTGAAAAAAATGTGTAAAAACTCCAGAGCCACAATTTTTGATACTGCACGTTTAGTTTGTGATTGTTAGAAAAAGGTAATTGGTGATTGTTAGCTGTAACATTAACGATCATTTTGCATATGCTTGTTATCTGTTTGTGATTGTTAGAAAGGAAATTAGTGATCGTTGGATATGATATTAATGATCAATTTGGACAAATGTTTGCTTGTTTTATACTACTCTACATAAATGTTTGCTTTCAACTCATCAATGGATCCCTTTGCGACCACCAACATGATGATACTCACATAATAAATAACTCCCTTACGCTTGCAATTGGTATCATATGTTGAGTATTTGTTAACAATGCAGTTATAATTCGTGATCATTTGAACCTTGATTAGTGGTATATTATATTTTATTAGTTAATAGAAGTATGCACTTGGTGTATTTATTTGCCTGTTGTATTCTACAGTCCTAACGTAGCTTCGGATCTGAACGAAAGTGGACAAGGCGCTGATCAAAGAAGAGGATCTATTGATAATACTAGCTGCAGTTCTGCCCAAGGAAAAAAAGTGTTGATACGAAGTGTTTGCCCACAAAGCATACAATGATGACAACGCTACGAATGAATCTGAATAATTGTCGGAGGAAGCTCCAGAGGAAAAGAAGACCAATGAAGACCACCCCTCTAAGAAGACTGAGGAGCAGGACGAGACTGACAAGAAGTATAGTGAAGAAACTGAGAATAAGAAGAAGACTGAGAAGCCTCTAAGGAAGAAGACAAAGAGGGTAAAATCTTCCCAGGGAGCGGGAAAGGGGTATGAATCTGTACAGGAATGTGCAGAGAAAGACCTAGTGAAAGAGAGTCTGGTGGGAAAGGCAGAGGAGAAGAAGATGTACAGCGTTGTTGAAAAGGATTCAAGTAAAGATGCAGGGAGTGAGAAATCTTCTAAAAAGGCCCAACACGAAGAAGAAACTTTAGAAAATGCACAAGCAAATCCGAGAACAAGTAGAGAGTGGAGAAGCTGAAAGAAAGAAAGAAGGAGAAGCCAAAGAAGAAAGCATTCCTTGTAAGATGATCACAGAGGATGCGACACTTATTAAAGCCTACAATACAGAATGGCCACATTTCTGAGGTGAAAATTTCTGGTAGTTCTAATGCAGAGAAAAACAATTCGACTTATCAAGAGAAGTAGGCTGATTCTTGTAACACCCGCAACCCCTAGGGCTAGGAGTATTAACAGTTCTTACTTCCTACTCAACTTTTAGGGCGAAATGGATAGAGTTTCACCTAAAAGCTTACCATTTCCCAACCTAAAAGCTTATAATAAAACCCTACATTGAATAGAAGGGTATAGAATTCTAAAATAAGCTCAACGACCACACGCCGGAGTTCACAACTCTATGTGTCACTCACCCAGAGTACACCAAAACCATAAAGTTCCATAATAAAGAAGGAAATAAAAGATACAAATTAATGAATCACACATCTGTATTACTAGGGTTAACATCCTAAAATGTAACTAACTTTAGCTAAAAAAGGGATATGGCTAATAAGATGATTGCTCATATGGCCTTACAAAGCGACTCCTAAACAAAATGCACTACATGAACTAGAGTGCTTGTTCATAATCATTTACAACTAAGGATAAATTACATTACATCATTAAACAAGTGAATCCACTTCTATATGTGCACACATGACACCTTGTCAAGCAAGGGTAAACTCCAACCCGACATAAATGAAGCGACTTCTACCTATGATAAAGAAAACCTAGGAAAAGGGGAAAGAGTAATGGGATAAGCAACCACATACTCAGTGACTATTTTTCGACTTCTTAAAACCAAACCATTTGCAGGCAATAATGCTAATAAAAGCCACATATCATGCATTTAAGTTATACTATTGTCATATTAATCGGCAGAGAATTTTAAGAGAAGTCCGTTAAATCCCAACTATTGGGCTATGTGGTATAATATGTAATTCATGCCTTGACCATCTAATCACTTATGAAAGATGCTTAAACATATGGAGCAAAGATTATGTAAGGAACTTTCTATTCTAGGATATGCACATTCGAAATCTTGCATGTTCGATGCATTGTAAGAATAAAGCCACACTTTACCTGGAGTTTCATTCAAACAATACTTAAAATCTCAGTTGTAAGATATTCACATGAATCTTTCTTTCTTTTTCCTGAAAATACTTTACTTAGCCTCTCGAGGCTCATATTCTTTAAAAAGAAATCTCTTTCGTATTGGTCCTCTCATGACCCTTATGAGCTGTTCGAATCTTACTCGAACTCGCCTCTTAATGGCCCTTAAAATCTTTCTTTTTTAAACACTTTACTTAGCATCTTGAGGCTTATATTCTCTAAAAAGAAATCTCTTTCGCATTGGTCCGCTAATGACCCTTATGAGCCATTCGAATTTTATTCGAATTGGCCTCTTAATGGCCCATAAAACTTTCTTTTTTTTGAAATATTTAAAAATGACGAAATACCAACTGCTTTTCTCATTTACTAGGAAAATACTCTTGGCATAAGATCATCATATTGTACTGGCTGGATAAGATCTATTCTCAATCCTTAGTGATACTATTGCTCACACTAAACTCTTACTCCTGGGATGGCTACATGATTGGACATACACCTCCATCAGAGTCTTCTAGGGTTTCCCACTGCTGGGACTACTCCCTAGGCTAGGGATTCCCCTATTCTAGTGGGTTCACTCCCATCGTATTGTCTATAAGCATGCTATCTTAGCCACTTAAAGCATATGGTCATAGTGGCTAATAGTTTTGTTGTCTCTTACAGCAAAATCATTTATCATAAAGCTCACTCCTTTTAAAAATTCTTTAGGGATTCCCCTGCTTTAGCAGGTCACTCCCATTTGAAAACTATATCTGTACAGTTAAAAATATGCCATCACACACTAGTACGTATGGCTAATATTATTTAAAACCATGAAATCCTTCTTGTTAAAAACTCACCCTTATACATGTGATTAAGCTTAGTAACATGAAAGGAGAGCGGTTCACATGTATCACATTCAAACACTTTATAATTCAGCGTGGCAGAATTTGCCCAATAAGCCACACATGGCCTCTTAATCTACACGATTGCGGTCAATCACAACTCAGGCCCCCTTCTCACACAACATCAACCACAAAGAACCTCAAAAGCTCTCATTAGTTCAACCTCAAGCCATCTAACTACCAACCCAGTTTCAATTTCGTAACCATAGCATGTCATCATAAGAGTCATAAATAAATGCATAATAGCGATGCATAAACTTACCGAGCGATCAGCATCCCTCAAGCAGCACATTATGGCATATGTAGACATATATGTTTCACTAACTTAAATAGGGTACTCAACAGACTGAAATGAATTAACAAGGCATGAAACTAACTTGTGTTCGTGACTCAAAATTAGGAATTAGACATGTCCAATTTATGTCATTTCAAAAGCATAGTTCAGTCACATTGAGGTTTACGTATCTGTTTTAGCTAACTAAGGTTATTAGGTCGCTTCAAGGGCTATTTTTAGGTATGAATTAACTATATCAGCATGCATCTATTCAAGCATTCTTTACTCATAAAATGCCTAATTTACTAGTCATGAAAACCACGATCTCAGCCCCTATAGCAGCCCCATTCCCGATCCTTTTTAGTCTGATTTCAGCCCTAATTCTGCCAAATTACAGGGTGCAGCTTCTGCCCAAATAAGGAGGTTATTCTCGCCTAATTAAGTAGCATTTCAGGCATAAAAATTAGTTCAATTTTGGATAAATTTTCGGTTAGCCTATACATGCAAAATTAAACCTGAATTCAGTTGCACAAATCAGTTCAATTCTGAGCAGTAAACGGATAGCCCATACATGCATAATCTAAGCCTGAATTGAGTCGAACAAAACATGCATAATCACTCCTTTAACCTGACTAATCTTAAACTAGCATACGTTACGACTTGAGTGCTAAATCGTTTTCACTAATAATTTAGGAGGCGAGAAACACCCACCTTGGCTCCAAGTTAAGGACCCAACTCCTGGGCTATTTGGGCTGATTTGAAATTGAGTCTCGAACCCTATAACCTCTCCCTCATTGCTGCTCAAGCCTTACCACTATTACTCAGCTTACACTCTTTCTCCTCTTTCTTTCGACTCTTCCCATTGTTAGAACTGAGCTCCTCTAGCGCAGTGGTTATCGCGGTGATGGTGTGCAGGTGGCAGGGGCGATGGTGCTTGCCGTTTGAGGTGATTAGGGTTTAGGCTCATCTCCCCTTTTTTCCCCACGCTAGCGCCGAGCTAAGGTCAGGGATTTGATGATCCTCACGGCTCGCTGCTAGTGGTTGGGTCGGTGCCCCACTCCGGGCACTACTCCCCACCTCCGCCTCCCTCGAACCCGCTCTCTCTCTTCTTGGTAGTGGTTAGTGGGGCTAGGTTCCAGAGGAAACCCCATTCTCTTCATGTTTTGGCTGAAGAAAATCCTCTTTTCTTTTTTTTTTTTTGGTTGTTTTTAGCTCACTTAATGAACCGATCTTGGTGCCAATTAGTCTAGTCTCAGTCAATCTCAACCATGTACTCTAACCCTAATCGATAGTACAAGCTTTCATCGATTACCTGTTGCCAATATATCTAGGTTCGATTTAATAAATAACGAACTAATTCTGAGGTTAACGATCTAATCGTATTCGAATTCCTGCTCGATTTAGTACCCGACAATAACCTTCATCAAACCTTACTAAATATCATCAAAAGGTTTCCAAAACCAATAATAATAATAATAGCGACAATAACATTTTTTTTAAAAAATGTTATTACTCACGTAAGCACGTCGATAATAAATTTAACTTATATAGCTAATAAAAATATGATTTTATAATGTAAAAAGGCAATACAATCAGCTTAACGAAAAATAAAGAATGCGGGTGTTACATTCTTCCCCCTTAAAAGAATTTCGTCCCTGAAATTCCCAAGCTAAATTTAGTCGTACCTAAGATGTGCACACACATGATGCATCTACACAAGTCGCACTAAAAATCAAAATCTTGTTTTACAATTAATTAAAACTGAAAAAGGGCATATGGTATCTAGTCTCCTCCTCGCCAATCCTCGTCAAGCGTCTACTCACTCTATTTAGGCGCTGAGGGCAAATCGCATCAAAGAGGGGCAAAGGAGTTGGTGTGAAAAGCATATTAGACTTGTTTAAAAAGGGTAATAGGCTTCCAATTATCTAGACTCAATCTGCATAGTGAACAGCCACTCTAAGCATATGCATCGTCATGAATCGAAATCTAAAGGTAGGACAATTGGGCAATGATATCTCAAGGTCATATACAAGTCGTCTCATTCTAGGTCATGAATTCAAGACACTTTTATGATCACAACGGTTAACCTAGAGACTCCTATAACACATTAAGGCAGTAAGGGCATCACACATCAGCGTGTCACATGAAGCACCTAGACATTTGCATATCCAAATAGAGGTTGGCCCCTAAATGCGATGTACTAGCGTGCTATCCTTAGCAAACCTAAGATATGCAACGGTGGGCACATGCGAATGCAAATTCTAGTAGTCATTAGGTTATATATTAATTATATGTGCATTTGGCCACTCAAGCTATAACATGAAGCGATAGCAGTCATGTAATACAAGTAAGACACCAACGATCTTATCACGCGACAAACTACACATATTGGACTGTGCATTTGACTCAACTGCAACTTATACAGGCTCAAAATAGGCACCAAGAATGCTTATGTACTTAACAGTTCACTCGCATACAAATGGTCAGTGACCCAACTCCAAGCCCCTATAATACATCAATGACCGCGCATAACAAACGTGAGTGCCTATATTCATGCTGACATGACCTTGAATGCTCTACCGTGCTATCTTTGTTACACATTAGGTACACCCTTCTATAGATGTGAATACATGCAAAGGTAGCTCTATTGTCATCTAGTCATGCATTACATACATCGTATTTAATTACTCCAATTATAACATGAGAAAATAGTATTGATGGGCTGTAAATGATGATTCAAGAGCCATGTTGTGCAACTAACTGTATAAACCAAATTGCTCAACTAATATAGTTATACGTTTACTTAAATTCAAGCCAAGCAATCACTGACAACTCATTTTGTTAGCATTTGACCACCAACATGTCGATGTCCACATACAATAATCCTATCTATAGGTACTCCTATGGTCTCACACAGCACATGATGCCATAATAATTCCTTAAGACATGCAGACTCATGGGATTGTCACGTGGAGGGAACACTTGGATGTGTATATACACATGAAATCCCCATTTGAAACCTATCGTTAGTAGTTCGCTCTAAAGCTCATCCAGTTTAGGAGAGGTTGGTAACCAACGGGCTATGATCGTTTTGAGTATGGTCGACATTGATGGTCTTATAGGTATGGGTTAAGGTCTTACGAGACACACTGGTTCATAAACGATCATAGGAGTCTTACTGTGTAAGTAAGCTATTAGGAATCGTTTATTATGTAAAATTCTAAAGTTTGGTAGGTTCTCTCTCCCTTACGCTTTCTAGGTGCATCAGGGTTCATTCCAGCCAAAACATTATGACTATGATAGAAAGCAACTAATGCACTGTATAGGCAACAATGACAAAGATGGAGATCGACAGGTACACTTATGCAATGTTCAATAAGGTCATACCATTAGCATTTAGTCTTTCAAGCATGCATACAAAAGTAGCCCCTAAATTACTCAGGTAATTCAGAATTCATAAGAGAAAGGTATCATTTCGTAGGATTATTAATCATAGCAACTTATCTCCAATCATTCCTTTCCTAATCCATTACGAACAACTCGATTGATGTACACATCTTGGGACGTACACATTTACAAGCATCATTGTGACATGTATAAGGACACGTACTTATGAACCTAAACTTATTCATCATTGCTAAAGAAGGCCAAGTCCTTTGATGTAAAGTAAAACTTGACTAGATAGTTAGAAGGGCATTAACATCTCAAAATCTTAAATTTCAAAAATGAAAAATAGCTTATCCATTTGGAGCCCTTTCTCTACCATCTTTAAGTATGTCTGCTCTCTCTATTATAGGGCCTAAGGAGCAATTCATGTGTAGGGGCAAAGAATGAGCTTAGAAAAAGGCCATCAATCATTTAAGTTTAAATAATGAGCTTTAACTTTCAATTGCCTTATCCAGGCGCACGAATAAAGCATTTACTATTCGAACCATCACTTAGCTTACACAAGAATACGCAAGTGAATTGGGCTCACATTCTAACACACGATTAACGTTTATTCGATCGGCCTAACCGATTCATATAAAAGTCAATCAGTGAAGCTGATTAGCACGTTAAGAACATATTGCCCCAATTGAGCACACACAACACCACCACAAGGTGTGGGGAGCTATTTAACTCTCATACTATCGTACAACTTGCCCCTTTTTAAATCAATTGACCTACTCGAGCCACAAATAAGTCATAAATTGCCATGTTATAAGGCACACTTGCACACAAAGGAGGCATATATCACATCATCACGAACATATTCTTAGATAACTATATGAAATGCACTACTCAGGTTGCTGCCTATGGTCGCATGACCTTGCTTTGATAACATATGTAACACCCCCAACCCCTAGGGCTAGGAGTATTACCGGCCCTACTTAACTTCTAGGGCAAAATGGATAGAGTTTCATCTAAAACTGATAATTTTTCAGACTAAAAACTTTACAATAAACCCGTACATTGAATAGAGGGGTACAAAATTCTAAAATAAGCTCAATGGCCACATGCAAGAGTTCACAGCTCTACGGGTCACCCAGCGAGAGTACACCAAAACCATAAAGTTTCATAATAAAGAAGGAAATAAAAGATACAACTCAACGAATCACACATTCGGAGTACTGGGGTTTACATGTGACTAACTTTACCTAAAAAAAGCATCTAGCTAATAAGATGGTTGGCTCACATGGCCATACAGAGCGACTCCTAAATAAAATGCGCAACGTGAACGAGAGTACTTGCTTATATTCATTTACAAACTAGGGATACATTGCATTACATCATTAAACACGTGAATCCACTTCTATATGTGCACACATGACACCTTATCAAGCAAGGGTAAACTCTAACTCGGCATAAATGAAGCAAGTTCTACCTGTCATAAAGAAAACATGGGAAAAGGGGAAAGAGTAATGGAATGAGAAACTACACGCTCGGTGAGTATTTCACGACTCGTTAAAACCAAAACCATTTGCAAGCAGTAATGCCGATAGTAGCCACAAATCATGCATTTAAGTAATATTATTATTGTATTAATCAACAGTGAATTTCAAGAGAAGTCCATCAATTCCCAACTATTAGGCTACGTGGTGCAATGTATAATTCATGCCTTGATTGTCTAATCACTTATGAAAGATGCTTAAACACATGGAGCAAAGATTGTGCAAGGAACTTTCTTTTATGGCATATACACATTTGAAATCTTACATATTCGATGCATCACAAGAATATGGCCACACTTTTCTTGGAGTTTCATTCAAACTATACTTGAAATCTCATTTATTAGATATTCAGAGGAATCTTTCTTTCTTTTTCCTGAAAACACTTTACTTAGCCACTTAAGGCTCATATTCTTTAAAAAGAAATCTCTTCCGTATTGGTCCTTGGAAAATTTGATAGAAAGAAAAGTTGAAGGGAAAAAAATGTGAAGGAAAAAGAATTAGGGAGAAAATGAATTTTTTTCTCTTATTTGGATCGAGAAAAAAATATAAGAATTTAGATGAGAAATTTGAATGTTGATGGATTATTTAAATTATATTGATGTCATCTAAGTAACAAGAGGTTGGAAGTGGTTAAAAATTTTCCTGAAACGTTACTCACAATTCTATGAAGAAAATTTTGTCACTTGTTTCTAACATTTTTTCCCCCTAACTTTCCTGCATATATTTTTTTTCTTTGTGATTTTCTCTAAACCAAACATAAGAAAAAACAAGTAACTTTCCCAAACTTTTTTTTTTCACCAAATTTTCCAAGGTCAAAATGGAGCCCTAATGACCCTTATGGGCTGTTCGAATCTTATTCGAACTGGCCTCTTAATGGCCTTTCAAATCTTTCTTTTTTAGACACTTTACTTAGCTTCTTGAGGCTCATATTCTTTAAAAGGAAATCTCTTTCGTATTGGTCCTCGAATGACCCTTAAGAGCTGTTTGAATTTCATTTGAATTGGCCTCTTAATGGCCTTTATAACTTTCTTTTTCTTGAGATACTTAAAAATGACGACACGCCAACTGCTTTTCTCATTTACTAGGAAAATAATTTTGGCATAAGATTATCACCATGTGCGGATTGGATGAGATATATTCTCAATCCCTGGTGATACTATCGCTCACACTAAGCTCTTACTCCCGGGATGGATATATAATTGGACCCACACCCTCATCAGGGTCTTCTAGGGTTTCCAACTACTGGGACTACTCCCTAGGCTAGGGATTTACCCGTTCTAGCGGGTCCACTCCCCTCATATTATCCCTAAGCACGTTATCTTAGCCATTTAAAGCGTAAGACCATAGCAGCTAATAGTTTTGCTATCTCTTACAGCGAAATCAGTTATCATACAACTCACTTCTTTTCAAAATTCTTTAGAGATTCCCCCATTCTACTAGATTCACTCCCATTTAAAAACTGCATTCGTATAGTTTAAAATAGGCCATCATGTACTAATAGTTATGGCTACTATTATTTCAAACCACGAAATCCTTCTTTTTAAAAACTCACACTTACACACGTGATTAAGCTTAACAACATGAAAGGAGAGGGGTTCGCACGTATTACATTCAAACACTTCACAATTCAACTTGGCAGAATCTGCGTAATAAGCCACACATGGCCTCGCAATTCATATAATTGTGGTCAATCACAACCCAGGCTCCCACCTCATACATCACCTCTCGTTAGTTCAATCTCAAGCCATCCAATAACCAACTCGGTTTTAATTTTGTAACCATAGCATGTCATCATAAAAGTCATAAGGAAATGCATAATAACAACATATAAACTTATCAAGCAATCAGCATCCATCCAGCGACACGTTACGGCATATATGGACATATATGTTTCATTAACTTTAATAGGGTACTCAACGGACTGAGATGAACTAATAAGGTATGAAACTAACTTGCATTCATATCTCACAATTAGGAATTAAACATGCCTAATTCATGTCATTTCAAAAGCATAGTTTAGTCACATTAAGGTTTACGTATCTATTTTAACTAGCCAAGGTTATTAGGTCGTTTCAAAGGCTGTTTTCAGGTATGAATTAACCAAATGAGCATACATTGATTTAAAGGATTCTTTACTTGCAAAATGCCCAATTTACTCATGAAAACCACAATCTTACCCCTATAGCAGCCCCATTCTCAGTCCTTTTTTAGTCTGATTTCAGCCCTAATTCTGCCAAATTATAGGGTGTATTTTCTGCCCAACTAAGGAGGTTATTCTAACCTAATTAAGCATCTTTTTAGGCATAAAATTTAGTTCAGTTTGGGGCAAATCTTCAGTTGCCCTATACATGCAAAATCTAAACCTGAATTCAGTTGTACAAAACATGTATAATTAGGCATAAAAATAAGTTCAATTCTGAGCAGTAAACAGATGGCCTATACATGCATAATCTAAGCTTGAATTGAGTCGAACAAAACATGCATAATCACTCCCTTAACCTGACAAATCTTAAACTAGCATACATCATGATTTGAGGGCTAAATTGTTTTCAAAGTTACCAATAATTTAGGAGGCGAGAAACACCCACCTCGGCCTCAAGTTAACGACCAACCTTCTGGGCTATTTGGACTGATTTGACACTGACTCACGAACCCCCTAACCTCTCCCTCATTGCTGCTCAAGCCTTACCACTACCACTTAACTTACACTCTTCCTCCTCTTTCTTTCGATTCTTCCCGTTGTTGGAACCGAGCTCTTCTGCCACAGTGGTGGTTACAGTGATGGTGTGCAGGTGGCAGGGGCGGTGGTGCTGGCCGCTTGAGGTGACTAGGGTTTAGGCTCATCTCCCCTTTCTTCCCCACACTAGCGCCTAGCCAAGGTTAGGGATTTGATGATCCTCACAGCTCGCTGCTGGTGGTCAGGTCGCTGCCCCACTCCGGGCGCTACTCTTCACCTTCGCCTCCCTCGAACCTGCTCTCCCTCTCCTGGGTAGTGGTTCGCGGGGCTGGGTCCCAGAGGAAACCCCCTTCTCTTCATGTTTTGGCTGAAGAAAGGGGGCTTCGCCCCCCCAGTTTGTCCTCTTTTTTTTTTTTTTGTTGTTGTTGTTTTTAGCTCACTTAATAAACTAATCCCAATGCTAATTAGTCTAGTCTCAGTCAATCTCAACCTCGTACTCTGACCCAAATTGATAGTACAACCTTTCATCGATAACCCATTGCCAATATATCTAGGTTCGATTTAATAAATAACAAACTAATTCTAAGGTTAACAATCTAATCGTATTAGGTTCCTGCTCGATTTAGTACCCAATAATAACCTTTATCAAACCTTACCAAATATCAACAAAAAGTTTCCAAAGCCAATAATGATAATAATAGCGACAATAATATTCTTTTATCATTCACATAAGCACGTCAATGATAAATTTAACTTATATAGTTAATAAAAATATGATTTTATAACGCAAAAAGACAATACAATCAGCTTAACGAAAAATAAAGAATGTGGGTGCTACATTCTTCCCCCTTAAAAGAATTTCGCCCCTGAAATTCCCAAGCTAAATTTAGTCGTACTTAAGATGTGCACACATATGACGCATCTACACAAGTCGTACTAAAATTCAAAATCTTGTATTACAATTAATTAAAACTAAAAAAGGGCATATTGTATCTAGTCTCATTCTCGTCAATCCTCTTCACGCGTCTATTCACTCTATTTAGGCGCTGAGGGCAAATCGCATTGAGGGGGGCAAATGAGTTGGCGTGGAAACCATATTAAACTTGTTTAAAAAGGGAATAGACTTCTAGTTTTCTAGACTCAATCTGCATAATAAACAGGCACTCTAAGCATATGCATCGTCATGAATCGAAATCTAAATGCAGGACAATTGGGCAATGACATCTCAAGGTCATATACAAGTAGTTTCATTCTAAGTCATAAATTCAAGACACTTTTATGATCACAACGGTTAACCTGGAGACTCCTATAACACATTATGGCAGTAAGGGCATCACATATGACTGCAAGTACTCCTACACATCAGCGTGACACATGAAGCACCTAGGCATTTGCGTATCCAAATAGAGGTTGGCCCCTAAATGCGATGTACTAGCAAGCTATCCTTAGCAAACCAAAGATATGTAACGGTGGGCACATGCGAATGCAAATTCTAGTAGTCATTAGGTCGTGCATTAATTATATGTGCATTCGGCCACTCAAGCTATAACATAAAGCGATAGGAGTCATGTAATACGAGTAAGACACCAATGATCTTATCACACGACAAACTACACATATCACACAGTGCATCTAACTCAACTGCATCCTATATAGGCTCAAAATAGGCACCAAGAATGCTTATGTACTCAACAGTTCACTCGCATACAACTGGTCAGAGACCTAGCTCCAAGCTCCTATAATATATCAATTACCGTGCATAACAGAAGTGAGTGTCTATATTTATGCTGACATGACCTTGAATGCTCTACCGTGCTATCTTTCTTACACAATAGGTACACCTTTCTATAGATGTGAATACATGCAAAGGTAGCTCTATTGTCATCAAGTCATGCATTACATGCATCGTATTCAATTACTTCAATTATGACATGAGAAAACAGTATTAATGGGCTATAAATGATGATTCAAGAGCCATGTTGTGCACCTAACTGTATAAACCAAATTGCTCAACTAACACAGTTATATGTTTACTCAAATTCAAGCCAAGCAATCACCGACAACTCATTTTGCTAGCTTTTGACCACTAACACATCGATGTCCACATGCCACAATCCTATCCATAGGTACTCCTATGGTCTCCCACAACACATGATGCCATAATAATTCCTTAAGACATGCAGACTCACGGGATTGTCACGTAGAGGGAACACCTGGGCGTGTATATACTCGTGCAATCCCCATTTGCAACCTATCGTCAGCAGTTCGCTCTAAAGCTTATCCAATTTAGGGGACGTTGGCGACCAACGAGCTATGATCGTTTTGAGGATGGTCGACATTGATGGTCTTATAGGTATGGGTCAAGGTCTTACGAGACACACTCGTCCATAAGAGATCATAGGAGTCTTACTGTGTAAGTAAGCTATTAGGGATCGTTTATTATGTAAAATTCCAAAGTCTGGTAGGTTCTCTCTCCCATACACTTTCTAGGTGCATCAGGGTTCATTCCATCCAAAACATTATGACTCAACATCGTGAATACCAATTCATATGATAGAAAGCAACTAATGCACTGTACAGGCAACAATGACAAAGATGGAGATCGACAAGTACACTTATGCAATGTTCAGCGAGGTCCTACCATTGGCATTTAGTCTTTCAAGCATGTATATAGAAGTAGCCCCTAAATTACTCAGGTAATTCAGAATTCATAAGATAAAGGTATCATTTAGTGGGATTATCAATCATAGCAACCTATCTCCAATCATTCCTTTCCTAATACATTGCGAACAACTCCATTGATGTACACATCTTACCACGGACACATTTACAAGCATCATTGTAACACGTATAAGGACACGTACTTGTGCACCTAAACTTATTCATCATTCCAAGGAAAGCTAGTCCTTTGATGTAAAGCAAACCTTGACTAGATAGTTAGAAGGGCATTAACATCTCAAAATCTTAAATTTCAAAGGTGAAAAATAGCTTGTCCATTTGAAGCCTCTTCCCTACCGTCTTTAAGTACGTCTGCTCTCTCTAATGTGGGGCCTAAGGAGCAATTCACACGTAGGAGCAAAGAATGAGCTTAGAAAAAGGCCTTCGATCATTTAAGTTTAAATTAAAGAGCTTTAACTTTCAACTGCCTTATCCAGGTGCACGAATAAAGCATTTACTATTGGAACCATCACTTAGCTCACACAAGAATATGTACTTGGGAACCTAAACTTATTCATCATTGCTAAAGAAAGCTAGTCCTTCGATGTAAAATAAAACTTAACTAGATAGTAAGAAGGGCATTAAGATCTCAAAATCTTAAATTTCAAAATTTCAAAATAGCTTATCCATTTGGGGCCTCTTCTCTACCATCTTTAAGTACGTCTACTCTCTCTATTATAGGGCCCAAGGTGCAATTCGCACGTGGGGGCAAAGAATGAGCTGAGAAAAAGGCCTTCGATCATTTAAGTTTAAATCCACGAGCTTTAACTTTCAATTGCCTTATCCAGGCGCACGAATAAAGCATTTACTATTCGAAGCATCACTTAGCTCACACAAGAATACGTAAGTGAATTGGGCTCACATTCTAACACACGACTAATGTTTATTCGATCGGCTTAACCGATTCACATAAAAGTCAATCAGTGAGGCCAATTAGCATGTTAAGAACATATTGCCCCAATTGAGCACACACAACACCACCCGAAGGTGTGGGGAGCTATTTAACTCTTATACTATCGCATAACTTGCCCCTTTTTAAATCAATCGACCTACTCGAGCCACAAATAAGTCGCAAATTGCCATATTGTAAGGCACACTTGCAAACAAAGCAGGGATATATCACATCATCATGAATACGTTCTTAGATAACTATATGAAATGCAGGACTCAAGTCGCGGCCTATGGTTGCATGACCTTGCTCTGATACCATCTGTAACACCCCCAACCCCTAGGGATAGGAGTATTACCGAGGTTACCTAACTTCTAGGGATAAACGGACAGAGTTTCACTTAAAAACTGACTATTTTTCAGACTAAAAGCCTTACAATAAACCCGCGCATTGAATAGAGGGGTATAAAATTCCAAAATGAGCTCAACGGCCACACGCAATAGTTAACAGCTCGACGGGTAATTCACCCGAAGTAGACCAAAACCATAAAGTTCTATAATAAAGAAGGAATTAAAAGATACAACCCAACGAATCAAACATCTAGAGTACTGCAGTTTACATCCCAAAATGTAACTAACTTTAGCTAAAAAAAGCATTTGGCTAATAAGATGGTTCGCTCATATGGCCATACAGAGCGGCTCCTAGGTAAAATGCGCTACATGAACTAGGGTACTTGTTTATATTCATTTATAAACTAGGGATAAATTACATTACATCATTAAACACATGAATCCACTTCTATATGTGCACACATGACACCTTATCAAGCAAGGGTAAACTCTAACTCGGCATAAATGAAGCAAGTTCTACCTCTTATAAAGAAAACTTGGGAAAGGGGGAAAGAGTAATGGGATGAGCAACTACACGCTCAATGAGTATTTCCCAACTCGTTAAAACCAAAACCATTTACAGGCAATAATACCAATTATTGCCACATATCAAGCATTTAAGTAATATTATTATCGTATTAATCAGCAGAGAATTTTAAGAGAAGTCCATTAATTCCCAACTATTAGGCTACGTGGTACAATATATAATTCACGCCTTGATGGTCTAATCACTTATGAAAGATGCTTAAACATATGGAGCAAAGATTATGCAAGGAACTTTCTTTTATAGGATAAACACATTTGAAATCTTACATGTTTAATGCATCACAAGGATATAGCCACACTTTACTTGGAGTTTCATTCAAATTATACTTGAAATCTCATTCATTAGATATTCATAGGAATCTTTCTTTCTTTTTCGTGAAAACACTTAGCCACTTGAGGTTCATATTCTTTAAAAAGAAATCTCTTTCGTATTGGTCCTCTAGGCTCCGTTTGGTCCTTGAAAAATTTGATGGAAAGAAAAGTTGAAGGAAAAAAAATGTGGAGAAAAAAAATTAGGGAGAAAATGAATTTTTTTCTCTTGCTTAGATTGAGGGAAAAATACAAAAATTTAAATGAGAAATTTGAATGTTAATGAATTATTTGAATTATATTGGTATGATCTAAGCAACAAGAGGTTGGAAGAGGTTAAAAATTTTCCTCAAACGTTCCTCACAATTTTATAAAGAAAATTTTATCACTTGTTTTTAACATTTTTCCACCTAACTTTCCTACATATTTTTTTTCTTTGTGATTTTCTCTAACCCAAACGCAAGAAAAAAAAGTTATCTTCCCAAACTTTTTTCTTTCCACCAAATTTTTCAAGGCCAAAACGGAGCCCTAATGACCCTTATGGGCTGCTCGAATCTTATTCAAACTGGCCTCTTAATGGCCCTTCAAATCTTTCTTTTTTAGACACTTTACTTAGCTTCTTGAGACTCATATTCGTTAAAAAGAAATCTCTTTCGTATTGGTCCTCTAATGACCCTTATGAGCTGTTCTAATTTCATTCAAATTAGCCTCTTAATGGCCCTTATAACTTTCTTTTTCTTCAGATACTTAAAAATGATGACATGTCAACTACTTTTCTCATTTACTAGGAAAATGCATTTTGCATAAGATCATCATCATGTGCTGGTTGGATGAGATCTATTCTCAATCCCTAGTGATACTATTGCTCACACTAAGCTCTTACTCCCGGGATGCCTATATAATTGGACCTACACCCTCATTAGGGTCTTTTAGGGTTTCCCACTACTGGGACTACTCCCTAGGCTAGGGATTTCCCCATTCTAGTGGATCCACTCCCATCATATTATCCCCAAGCACGTTATTTTAGCCATTTAAAGCGTATGATCATAGCGGCTAATAGTTTTGCTGTCTCCTACAGTGAAATCATTTATCATATGGCTCACTCCTTTTTAAAATTCTTTAGGGATTCCCCCGTTCTACCAGACTTAATTCCATTTGAAAACTATATTCGTATAGTTAAAAATAAACCATCATGTACTAATAGTTATGGCTACTATTATTTCGAACCACGAAATCCTCCTTTTTAAAAACTCACCCTTACACACGTGATTAAGCTTAACAACATGAAAGGGGAGGGGTTCGCATGTATCACATTCAAACACTTCACAATTCAACATGGCAGAATCTGCGTAATAAGCCACACATGGCCTCGCAATTATACAATTGCGGTCAATCACACCCCAGTCTCCCTCCTCACACATCACCTCTCGTTAGTTCAATCTCAAGCCATCCAACAACCAACTCGGTTCCAGTTTTGTAACCATAGCATGTCATCATAAAAGTCATGAGGAAATGCATGATAGCGATATATAAACTTATCGAGCAATCAGCATCCTTCCAGCGGCACATTACGACATATATGGACATGTATGTTTCATTAACTTAAACAGGGTACTCAACGGACTGAAATGAACTAATAAGGCATGAAACTAACTTGCATTCACATCTCACAATTAGGAATTAAACATGCCCAATTCATGTCATTTCAAAAGCATAGTTTAGTCACATTATGGTTTACATATCTGTTTTAACTAACCGAGGTTATTAGGTCGTTTCAAAGGCTATTTTTAGGTATGAATTAAGCAAATCAGTATGCATTGATTTAAAGCATTCTTTTCTTGCAAAATACCCAATTTACTCATGAAAACCAGGATCTTAGCCGCTATAACAGCCCCATTCTCGATCCTTTTTTAGTTTGGCTTCGGCCCTCATTCTACCAAATTATACACTAAGGAGGTTATTCTAACCTAATTAAGCATCTTTTTTGGCATAAAATTTAGTTCAGTTCTAGGCAAATCTTCAAGTGCCCTACACATGCAAAATCTAAACCTGAATTCAGTTATACAAAACATGTATGATTAGGCATAAAAATCAGTTCAATTCTGTGCAGTAAATAGACAACCTATACATGCATAATCTAAGCCTGAATTGAGCAAACAAAACATGCGCAATCACTCCCTTAAACTGACTAATCTTAAACTAGCATATGTCATAACTTGAGGGCTAAATCGTTTTCAAAATTACTAATAATTTAAGAGGCGAGAAGCACCCACCTTGGCTCCAAGTTAAGGACCCAACTCCTTGGCTATTTGGGTGGATTTGAAACTGAGTCTCGAACCCCCTAACCTTTCCCTCATTACTGCTCGAGCCTTATCACTACTACTTGACTTACACCCTTCCTCGCTCCTCTTTCTTTCGATTCTTCCCGTTGTTGGAACTGAGCTCTTCTGCCACAGTAGTGGTCGCGGTAATGGTGTGCAGGTGGCGCGGGCGTGGTGCTGGCCGTTTGAGGTGATTAGGGTTTAGGCTCATCTCCCCTTTCTTCCCCACGCTAGCGCCAGGCCAAGGTCAGGGATTTGATGATCCTCATGGCTCGCTGCTGGTGGTCAGGTCGCTGCCCACTCTGGGTGCTACTCCCCACCTTTGCCTCCCTCGAACCCGCTCCCTCTCTTCTGGGTAGTGGTTCGCGGGGCTGGGTTTTGGAGGAAACCCCCTTCTCTTTGTGTTTTGGCTAAAGAAAGGGGGCTTTGCCCCCCCATTTTGTCCTCTTTTCTTTTTTTTTTTTGTTGCTGTTTTTAGCTTACTTAATGAACCGATCACAGCGCTAATTATTCTAGTCTTAGTCAATCTCAACCTCGTACTCTAACCCAAATCGATTGTACAACCTTTGATCGATTACCTGTTACGAATATATCTAGGTTTGATTTAATAAATAACGAACTAATTCTAAGGTTAACAATCTAATCGTATTTGGGTTCGTGCTCGATTTAGTACCCGACAATAACCTTTATCAAACCTTTCCAAATATCATCAAAAAGTTTCCAAAACCAATAATAATAATAATAGCGACAATAATATTCTTTTTATTTTTAAAAAATTATCGTTCACGTAAGGACGTCAATAATAAATTTAACTTATATAGTTAATAAAAATATGATTTTATGATGTACAAAGGCAATACAATTAGCTTAACGAAATATAAAGAATGCGGGTGTTACGTTCTTCCCCCTTAAAAGAATTTCATCCCTGAAGTTCCCAAGCTAAATTCAATCGCACCTAAGATGTGCACACACATGATGCATCTACACAAGTCGCACTAAAATTTAAAATCTTGTTTTTCAATTAATTAAAACTGAAAAAGGGCATATGGTATCCAGTCTCCTCCCTGCCAATCCTCTTCATGCGTCTGCTCACTCTATTTAGGCACTGAGGGCAAAATGCATCGAAGGGGGGCAAATGAGTTGGCGTGGAAACCATATTAAACTTGTTTAAAAAGAAAAATAGACTTCCAATTATCTAGACTCAATCTCTATAGTAAACAGCCACTCTAAGCATATGCATCGTCATGAATCGAAATCTAATGTAGGACAATGGGCAATGACATCTCAAGGTCATATACAAGTAGTCTCATTCTAAGTCGTGAATTCAAGACACTTTTATGATTACAACGGTTAACCGGGAGACTCCTATAACACATTAAGGCAGTAAGGGCATCACATATGACTGCAAGTACTCCTACACATCAGCGTGTCACATGAAGCACCTAGGCATTTGCGTATCCAAATGGAGGTTGGCCCCTAAATGTGACGTACTAGCATGCTATCCTTAGCAAACCTAAGATATGCAATGGTGGGCGCATGCAAATGCAAATTCTGGTAGTCATTAGGTCGTATATTAATTATATGTGCATTTGGCCGCTCAAGCTACAACATCAAGTGATAGGAGTCATGTAATATAAGTAAGACACCAACGATCTTGTCACATGAAAAACTACACATATTATACTATGCATCTGACATAACTGCATCCTATACAGGCTCAAAATAGGCACCAAGAATGCTTATGTACTCAACAGTTCACTCACATACAACTGGCAGTGACCCAACTCCAAGCTCTTACAATACATCTATGACCGTGCATAACAGAGGTGTGCGTCTATATTTATGCTGACATGACCTTGAATGCTCTATCGTGCTATCTTTCTTACACATTAGGTACACCCTTCTATAGATGTGAATACATACAAAGGTAGCTCTATTGTCATCTAGCCATGCATTACATGCATCGCATTCAATTACTCTAACTATAACATGAGAAAATACTATTGATGGACTGTAAATGTTGATTTAAGAGCCATGTTGCGCAACTAACTGTATAAACCAAATTGCTCAACCAATATAGTTATATGTTTACTCAAATTCAAGCCAAGCAATCACCGACAACTTATTTTGTTAGCATTTGACCACCAACACTTCGATGTCCACATGCAACAACCCTATCCATAGGTACTTCTATGGTCTCCCACAGCACATGATGCCATAATAATTCCTTAAGACATGCAGACTCACGGGATTGTCACATGGAGGGAACACCTGGACGTGTATATACGCGTGCAATCCCCATTTGTAACCTATCATCAGCAGTTCGCTCTAAAGTTCATCCAATTTAGGAGAGGTTGGCGACTAACGGGCTATGATCGTTTTGAGTATGGTCGACATTGATGGTCTTATAGGTATGGGTTAAGGTCTTACGAGATACACTGGTCCATAAGCGATCATAGGAGTCTTACTATGTAAGTAAGCTATTAGGGATCGTTTATTATGTACAATTCCAAAGTCTGGTAGGTTCTCTCTCCCTTGCGCTTTCTAGGTGCATCAGGATTCATTCCAGCCAAAACATTACGACTCAACATCGCGAATACCAATTCTTATGATAGAAAGCAACTAATGCACTGTATAGGCAACAATGACAAAGATGGAGATCGATAGGTACACTTATGCAATGTTCAACGAGGTCCTACCATTAGCATTTAGTCTTTCAAGCATGCCTACAAAAGTAGCCCCTAAATGACTCAGGTAATTCAGAATTCACAAGAGGAAGGTATCATTTAGTAGGATTATCAATCGCAAGAACTTATCTCCAATCATTCCTTTCCCTATCCATTACGAACAACTCTATTGATGTATACATCTTAGCACGTACACATTTACAAGAATCATTGTGACACGTATAGGGACGCATACTTGTGAACCTAAACTTATTCATCATTGCTAAAGAAAGCTAGTCCTTCGATGTAAAGTAAAACTTGACTAGATAGTCAGAAGGGGATTAACATCTCAAAATCTTAAATTTCAAATGTGAAAAATAGCTTATCCATTTGGAGCCTCTTCGCTACCATCTTTAAGTATGTCTGCTCTCTATATTGTAGGGCCAAGGGGGCAATTCGCACGTAGGGGCAAAGAATGAGCTCAGAAAAAGGCCTTCGATCATTTAAGTTTAAATCAATGACCCTTAATTTTCAATTACCTTATCCAGGCGCACGAATAAAGCATTTACTATTCGAACCATCACTTAGCTCACTCAAGAATACGCAAGTGAATTGGGCTCACATTCCAACACACGACTAACGTTTATTCAATCGGCTTAACCGATTCACATAAAAGTCAATCAGTGGAGCCAATCAGTATGTTAAGAACATATTGTCCCAATTGAGCACACACAACACCACCTCAAGGTGTGGGGAGCTATTTAGCTCTTATACTATCGCACAACTTGCCCCTTTTTAAATCAATCGACCTACTTAAGCCACAAATAAGTCGCAAATCGACATGTTATAAGGCACACTTGCACACAAAGCAGGCATATATCACATCATCACAAATATGGTCTTACATAACTATATAAAACGCACGACTCAGGTTGCGGCCTATGGTCACATGACCTTGCTCTGATACCATCTGTAACACCCCTAACCCTTAGGGCTAGGAGTATTACCGGCCCTACTTAACTTCTAGGGCTAAACGGATAGAGTTTCACCTAAAAACTTATCATTTCCGAGACTAAAAGCCTTACAATAAACCCCTACATTGAATAGAGGGGTATAAAATTCTAAAATAAGCTCAACGGCCACACGCAAGAGTTCACAGCTCTACGGGTCACTCACCCGGAGCACACCAAAACCATAAAGTTCCATAATAAAGAAGGAAATAAATGATACAACTCAACGAATCACACATCTGGAGTACTGGAGTTTACATCTCAAAATGTAACTAACTTTAGCTAAAAAAAGCATCTGGCTAATAAGATGGTTCGCTTACATGGTCATACAGAGTGACTCCTAAATAAAATGCGCTACATGAACTAGAGTACTTGTTTATATTCATTTACAAACTAGGGATACATTACATTACATCATTAAACATGTGAATCTACTTCTATATGTGCACACATGACACCTTATTAAGCAAGGGTAAACTCTAACTCGGCATAAATGAAGCAAGTTCTACCTGTCAAAAAGATTACCTGGGAAGAGGGGAAAGAGTAATGGGATGAGCAACTACACGCTCAATGAGTATTTCCCGACTCGTTAACACCAAAACCATTTGAAGGCAATAATACCAATAATAGCCACATATCATGCATTTAAGTAATATTATTATCATATTAATCAGCAGAGAATTTCGAGAGAAGTTCATTAATTCCCAACTATTAGGCTGTGTGGTACAATATACAATTCATGCCTTGATGGTCTAATCACTTATGAAAGATGCTTAAACACATGGAGCAAAGATTATGCAAGGAACTTTCTTTTATAGGATATACACATTTGAAATCTTACATGTTTGATGCATCACAAGAATATAGCCACACTTTACTTGGAGTTTCATTCAAGCTATACTTGAAATCTCATTCATTAGATATTCATAGGAATCTTTCTTTCTTTTTCCTGAAAACACTTTACTTAGCCACTTGAGGCTCATATTCTTTAAAAAGAAATCTCTTTCGCATTGGTCCTTGGAAAATTTGATGAAAAGAGAAGTTGAAGGAAAAAAAATGAAAAAAAAAAATTAGGGAGAAAATGAATTCTTTTCTCTTGTTTGGATCTAGAAAAAAATACAAGAATTTAGATAAGAAATTTGAATGTTGATGAATTATTTGAATTATATTGATGTCATGTAAGCAATAAGAGGTTGGAAGAGGTTGGAAGAGGTTAAAAATTTTCCTCAAATGTTCCTCATAATTTTATGAAAAAAATTTTATCCCTCATTTCTAACACTTTTTCCACCTAACTTTCCTGCATGTTTTTTTTCTTTGTGATTTTCTCTAACCCAAACACAAGAAAAAAAAGTAACTTTCCCAAAATTTTTTCCTTCCACCAAATTTTTCAAGGCCAAAATGGAGCCCTAATGACTCTTATGGTCTGTTCGAATCTTATTCAAATTGGCCTCTTAATGGCCCTTCAAATATTTCTTTTTAAGACACTTTACTTGGCTTCTTGAGGCTCATATTCTTTAAAAAAAAATCTCTTTCGTATTGGTCCTCTAATGACCCTTATGAGCTGTTTAAATTTCATTCGAATTGGCTTCTTAATGGCCCTTATAACTTTCTTTTTCTTGAGATACTTAAAAATGATGACACGACTGCTTTTCTCATTTACTAGGAAAATACTTTTGGCATAAGATCACCATCTTGTGCTGGTTGGATGAGATCTATTCTCAATCTCTAGTGATACTATCGCTCATACTAAGCTCTTACTCCCGAGATGGCTATATAATTGGAGCCACACCCTCGTTAGGGTCTCCTAGGGTTTCCCACTACCGGGACTACTACCTAGGCTAGGGATTTCCCCGTTCTAGCGGGTCCACTCTCCTCATATTGTCCCTAAGCACGTTATCTTAGCCATTTAAAGCGTATGACCATAGCGACTGATATTTTTGCTGTCTCACACACTGAAATCATTTATCATACAACTCACTCCTTTTCAAAATTCTTCAGGGTTTCCCCCATTCTACCATATTCACTCCCATTTGAAAACTATATTCGTATAGTTAAAAATAGGCCATCATGTAAATAGTTATGGCTACTATTATTTCAAACCACAAAATCCTTCTTTTTAAAAACTCACCCTTACACACGTGATTAAGCTTAACAACATGAAAGGGGAGGGGTTTACACGTATCACATTTAAACACTTCAGAGTTCAACTTGGCAGAATCTGTCTAATAAGCCACACATTGGCCTCTTAATGGCCCTTCAAATATTTCTTTTTAAGACACTTTACTTGGCTTCTTGAGGCTCATATTCTTTAAAAAAAAATCTCTTTCGTATTGGTCCTCTAATGACCCTTATGAGCTGTTTAAATTTCATTCGAATTGGCTTCTTAATGGCCCTTATAACTTTCTTTTTCTTGAGATACTTAAAAATGATGACACGACTGCTTTTCTCATTTACTAGGAAAATACTTTTGGCATAAGATCACCATCTTGTGCTGGTTGGATGAGATCTATTCTCAATCTCTAGTGATACTATCGCTCATACTAAACTCTTACTCCCGAGATGGCTATATAATTGGAGCCACACCCTCGTTAGGGTCTCCTAGGGTTTCCCACTACCGGGACTACTACCTAGGCTAGGGATTTCCCCGTTCTAGCGGGTCCACTCTCCTCATATTGTCCCTAAGCACGTTATCTTAGCCATTTAAAGCGTATGACCATAGCGACTGATATTTTTGCTGTCTCACACACTGAAATCATTTATCATACAACTCACTCCTTTTCAAAATTCTTCAGGGATTCCCCCATTCTACCATATTCACTCCCATTTGAAAACTATATTCGTATAGTTAAAAATAGGCCATCATGTAAATAGTTATGGCTACTATTATTTCAAACCACAAAATCCTTCTTTTTAAAAACTCACCCTTACACACGTGATTAAGCTTAACAACATGAAAGGGGAGGGGTTTACACGTATCACATTTAAACACTTCAGAGTTCAACTTGGCAGAATCTGTCTAATAAGCCACACATGGCCTCGTAATCCATACGATTGTGGTCAATCACAACCCAGGCTCCCTTCTCATACATCACCTCTCATTAGCTAACTCTCAAGCCATCCACCAACCAACTCAGTTTCAATTTCGTAACCATAGCATGTAATCATATAAGTCATAAGGAAATGCGTAATAGCGACATATAAACTTATCGAGCAATCAGCATCCATCCAGTGACACATTACGGTATATATAGACACATATGGTTCATTAACTTAAATAGGGTGCTCAGCAGACTGAAATGACCTAATAAGGCATGAAGCTAACTTGTATTCATGTCTCACAATTAGGAATTAAACATGCCCAGTTCATGTCATTTCAAAAGCATAGTTTAGTCACATTAAGCTTTACGTATCCGTTTTAACTGACCAAGATTATTAGGTGGTTTCATTAGGTATGAATTAACCAAATCAACATGCATTGATTTAAAGCATTCTTTACTTGTAAAATGCCCAATTTACTCATGAAAACCACGATCTTAGACCCTATAGCAGCCCCATTCTCAGTCCTTTTTTAGTCCGATTTCAGCCCTAATTCTGCCAAATTATAGGGTGTATTTTCTGCCCAACTAAGGAGGTTATTCTAACCTAATTAAGCATGTTTTTAGGCATAAAATTTAGTTCAGTTCTGGGTAAATCTTCGGTTGCCCTACACATGCAAAATCTAAACCTGAATTTAGTTATACAAAACATGCATAATAAGGCAGAAAAATCAGTTCAATTCTGAGCACTAAACGGATAGGCTATACATGCATAATCTAAGCCTGAATTGAGTCGAACAAAACATGCATAATCACTCTCTTAACCCTACTAATCTTAAACTAGCATACGTCACGACTTGAGGGCTAAATCGTTTCCAAAATTACTAATAATTTAGGAGGCGAGAAACACCCACCTCGTCTCTAAGTTAAGGACCCAACTCCTTGGCGTTTTGGGTTGATTTGAAACTGAGTCTTGAACCTCCTAACCTCTCCCTCATTGCTGCTCGAGCCTTGCTACTACTTCTTGACTTGCACTCTTCCTCCTCTTTTTCTTGATTCTTTCTGTTGTTGGAACCAAGCTCCTCTAGCACAGTGGTGGTCGCAGTAATCGTGTGCAGTTGGCAGGGGTAGTGGTGCTGGCTATTTGAGGTGATTAGGGTTTGGGCTCATCTTCCCTTTCTTCCCCACACCAGTGTCGAGCCAAGGTCAGGGGTCTGATGTTCCTAACGACTCATGGCTGGTGTCAGGTCGCTACCCCATGGCCGTCGGCGTTAACTCCGGGTGCTACTCCCCACCTTTGCCTCCCTTGAACCCTCTCTCTCTCTTCTGGGTGGTGTTTTACGGGGCTGCGTTCCAAAGGAAACCCCCTTTCTCTTCGTGTTTTGGCTGAAGAAGGGGGCCTTCGCCCCCTTTTGGTCCTCTTTTCTTTCTTCTTTTTTGGTTGTTGATTTTAGCTCACTTAATGAACCGATCCCAGTGCTAATTAGTCTAGTCTCGGTCAATCTCAGCCTTGTATTCTAACCCATGTCGATAGTACAGCCTTTCGTCGATTACTCATTCCTAAATATATCTAGGTTCAATTTAATAAACAACAAACTAATTCTAAGGTTAACGCTCTAGTTGTATTCAGGTTCCTAGTCGATTTAGTATTCGATAATAACCTTTATCAACGCTTGCTAAAAATCATTGAAAAGTATTCAAAACTAATAATAATAATAGCAACAATAATATTCTTGGTTTTTTAGAAACAAATTACCATTCACGTAACAACGTCGATAATAAATTTAACCTATATAGTTAATAAAGATATGATTTTATAACATAAAAAGGCAATACAATCAGCTTAACAAAAAATAAAGAATGCAGTTGTTACAATTCTGATGATGACCAGAGGCTACAAGAAGAAGAAATTACTGTTGCTCGAACAATACGGGCTATTTCAAAGGGGAATAAGCCTTCATTAAAATCTGAAGGTGAAAAGAAACCAAAAGATATGGTGCAGGAGAGGAAGTCTAGCACAAAGAAAGCAGAGAAGCCTTTAATAAAGAAGCCAAAGAGGACACATCTCATGAAGAAGTAGGAAAGGGAGACAAATCTGTTCGGAAAAGTGGAAAGAAAGAGATGTTGAATGAGAGTTTGGCAGAGAAAGGGGAGGCTTCAAGTAAGGATGAAAGATCTGAGAAAACTTTTGAGAAGCCCCAAGAGGAACGGGAAAGTTTTCAAAAATCCCCCACCAAACTGGAGATGAAAGAAAGAAGGAAAAAGGCAGAACAAGAAAGAAGGAGAGGTCAAAGAAGAAGGCAGTCACTATTAGGGGATCACAAAGGATACAGGCCTTATCAAAGCCTACTGTGTAAAAAGAACACATATTTGAAGTAAAAATTTCTGGCAGTTTGAATGCAGAAGAAAAAAATCCAACTTATAAAGATGAAGAGGCTGATCATAATGACAACAAGAAAGAGGGGAAAGAAGAGAGCAGGATTCCTAAAATTGTAAAGCCTATTCTAAAAAGGAATAAACCTTTATTAAAATCTGAAGGCAATCAAAGGATCGAGCAAAAAGATGCTCAATCCAATGCTGGTGCTGCTTTGGTATGGGAGAAAACAACCAGCTCAGTGCAGGACCTTCAAATGGCCCCCAAGAGCAGCCATCAAAATCTAAGGAGGAGGATGGTAATTGTTGAGTTCGTGAGTATCCAACCACAAGAGGGGGTTGAATTGTGGTATCTTATTTTCGCGTTGTAGATAACAAACACCCTCATAGAGGTTGTTCTCAAGTGACAAACACCCTGATAGCTTGTTTGCACGGGGTGTTCTCAAATATTGAAGAGGCGAAAATCATCAAGATAGATGCGGAAAATAAAGCACACACAATTTTTACGTGGAAAACACCTCTAGCCCAACTGAGGTGTGAAAAACCACGACCTACCTCGTGTAGGATTTAACCACTTTCACTAACGGGCTTCACACGTTACAAATGTAACACACCTTGTTACAACTTGCAACCACGTAACCTTCTTCCCAAAGACAGGTTACACCACGTCCAACCTTCGCAAGATTAGACACGTCCAAGTCCACACGACTAGGACACACTCACTCACTTTTCTGATTCAAGATCAGGGTTACAAACACCTTACAGGGGGTGCTTCTCACTAAGCAGATGTAAGGTACAATGAAGATCCTATTATGCCAATGGTATGAAAACTCAAAATCAAACACAGCTTGTCACGATTTGCTTTTCAGAATGAAGCTCAAGAATCTTTGAGTGTAAACCGAGTTTTCTGATTTTCCTGGATTTTTCAAAAGGCTGTGTTTATGCAAATTCAAACCGAGTTTTCTATCTCTCTGTTTTTCGAGTGTTTTGAATATCTGTATATATCTGTCTGTGTGTATGTGCTGGGAGAGAAAAAGCTGAGGCTTTTAAACAAAAAAACCAACGGTCATAAACCACAGAATCAGCTAAGTATGGAAATTGTTTTGCAAAATTATCCAACGGCTAATGATTAATTTATCCCAAAATATAAGGGATTTTGTTATCTTAAAAGATAACCCTTATCTTCCCATAACCGTGAAGAGGTTTAAAGAGATTTTCAGCTTTTACCAAATCCGAAAATATAGTCAAAGGAAATTTTTTCCTTTAAGTTTTGACAAATCTCCAAAACTTATTTTCGAAATTCTCCCAAAATATTTTCAGGAAATATCCTTTCCAGAGAAATAGCAGTTTTGAAATTCAAGGAAAGTATTCTAGAGATCTTGGCCAACCAAAATGAATTTTTCAAAATAATCGGGTATGGCCACTGCAGTTCAGAAACACCCTAGGCACCCTGTTCGCAGGGTTGTTCGCAACTGGTGTTCTGAAGCACTTAGCGCAAGTACCGATTCAAGAAGTGTTTAAAAATGATGTTTTCAATATTGGCATATTAACAAGAGTCTAATTAAATAAAACCTATATACCCAAGACTTCTTGTTTTGAACCAGTCATCTTGTCCGAGATTTGTAGAGCTGCTGTGAACACCAAGGCCACCTTGTTTGCTGGGGTTGTTCTTTGCATTGCTAGAGTTCAGGAACACGCTTTACAATCAACTGTCGAGATGGTGTTCTTGACTTAATATAGAATCACCAAGTAAAACCTGTCTAGAAGACATTCTCACATGTAGCAAACCAGTTAATACAATAAAGATCACAAACACCAGTTAGGCCTGTTTGGAGATCGTGTTCGGAGCAACATTACTTGGACAGATTTTTACACTTGGATTTGTTATCATCAAAACTAAATATAATAACACAACAAATTCCCCCTTTTTGATGATGACAAACCAAGTGACCATATTGACAAAAAATGAATGAATGCTGATAGGGATAAGCCAATGCTAAGGTCCACTCGTCAACTCGTCAATAGGACTACTTCCCCCTTTTGGCATCATTAAAAAGCATAAACAACATTATGAATGCAAGAAAAGAAGTAAATAGCAGAAGTTGCAAGAGGCAGTAATAAAGGGATATTGCATTAAAAACCTTACAAATGCCAAAAACGAAAGTAAGGAAGGAGGAGACTAGAGAACAGCCTAGACAATCAGGGAGCAGGGGGTGGTTGCGTTTGCAGAGGAGGGATGCTAGGGGCAAGAGTGGAGAGAAGTGCAAGCAAATCTTCATAGCGTTTGGCTGAGAGAGCTCGTTCCTCAGCAAGAGCAGCCTTGACAGCTAAGAGCTCATCTTTGAGGCGAGCATTGTCCTCAAGAACAGCCTCAACCTTGACGGAAGGTTGTCCAGAAACAGGTGGTCGAGGTGGTCGACGACCCTGTTTGGAGACTGACCCTTCGCCAACCCCATAGCCGCACCCTAGTAGGGTGTCAACGCCAATTTCATCAATGATTTGGGCCGGCACTCTTCGTGTGAGCACGATTCCAAAGTACTCAAGCACCCTTGTCAACAAAAACCCATAGCCAAGATCATGTGCCCGGGTGGTGTTTGCAATTCGCTCTATGTGGCGAATCATGATTGCAGGGAGGTTTACTGGTTCCTCCCGATCCAGTAGGTCCACCAGACATTGATCAAAGGCATCTGCTGAGTTTCGCCCTTGACCTCGCGGTATTATGTTCTTGATGGTGAACATAAACAGTAGTTGGTGTAGGGAGGTCATTTCACCCTTCTTAACCGAGAGGGGTGTTCTCAAGCCCTGTTTTTGACTAAGGCGTTTGGACACCTCTAAGAGCCTGGCTGTTTCCAGGGCCGTTTTGTCTTCCCTCACATACACAGCAAATCCACGAGAGGGGATGCCCAGAATATCACTCAGGGTGGCTTCATCAAAGGAAAAATGACACGCATTGACAGCACTTGTCACCACCCCATTTGTGACAGAGCAGTTGGCATAGAATTCAGCCAACTCGGGCACAGAACACCCTTGCTGGGTGTTTGCAAACAACTCAAGCCAGCCTTGGGCTCGAAGCTTGTTCAGAGAACAAGAACACCCCCAGACCCTGTTCCTCGAAAAAGCTTACATTCACTACCTTCCCCCTGACGACATTGCGCTTCAGCAACTGCGCATGTTTGTCAGACATAGGAGAGGGAGTGAACTGCTTTGGGCATTTAAGGACAGGAACAGAGGTGGTAGTTTCTGGTAGGGGGGCTGTTCTGGGCTTTCGCTTGAGGGGTGTTTTGGCAGGAGAGGGCTTCACAGCAGGTTTATTGGTTGGTTTTGGAGGAGATTGTTCTTCAGAGGACTCGGAAAACACCGGTGTCCCCTGTTTGAAGGTGGTGTTCTCAGAGTCAGAACTCGAGAACCCTTCAGAAGAAGAAGAAATCTCCACGATGATAGGAGCAGAGGGTTTGGAGGGACGATGAGAGGATTGAAACGCTAGCCTTACAAATTTTCAAGAGGGCTTAGAGGATTGAGGAGAAGAGGGAGTTTGAGAGGGTTGAGACCTTGGTTGTGGCCTTGTTCTTGGCGTTCTGCTAGGCCTAGCCACGATTTTCACCCTCTTCCTTTTCTCTCCAGTTCGAGCGACCGGAGTGGGGGTTTCAGCCTCAGGGAGAGAATTCTTCTCGAGACTCTCCTCGGACGACTCATTCGACTTCCCTTGGAAGTCAACAGGCAGATCCTCCACAACCACACCTTCGACAGAGGCAGCCCCTGTTTCTGTCGCGGTGTCAGAGAAACAGGGCTCAAAATTAAACCCTTCAGGGGTTTCCAAGAATTGCTCTTGAGACCCCGACTTTGTTCCCTCTGACTTAACTGAAATGGGACAAGCAATTGCCCCTACGAGGAACACCAAATCCCTTCCACATTCAAAGGGAATAACATCCATCCCCATTCTCACTGATTTTAGAGACAAGCGATTCAGAAATTGGAAAGGCTTGTAAAGAATTGGGCGAGAAGGAGCAGGAATTAAGGAAGAAAGAACGAGGGCTTTTGATTGAAGAGTGTTGTTGGAAGCCATTGTTGCTAGAGGAGAGAGATTAGGGTTTAAGGAGTTTGCAGGATGCTCGATTTTTGCTTGAGGGCAAGACGAACGATAATACTAAGAGTAGGGCATAAAAAGAGAGAGAGAGAGCAGCCGAATCTTTGAGAAGATCTCTTGAATTGCAACGGGTAGGAGCAATAACATCTTGTGCCTTGGGAAGGAAAGCAAACACACCGAGCAACCAAGGGGCGTACCTGTTCTCTGTATTATGCCACTGAGCAACCAAGGGGCGTACCTGTTCTTTGTATTATGCCTGTTCTTTGCCGTCTGATCTGATTCGACTGAATGGCATTAAGACGGCTCCAGTACATCCCCTTATGCTGTACTAAGTAGATAAGGAAAAAAAAATGCATGCAATACGAGCATATGCAATCACATCTGTTATTAATAAAATTTGCAAACAGGGGGAGAGAACAGGGTGTAAAGGTTGATCTTACCAAACCCAGTTCATGTTCTGGAAACAGGTATCTCAGGGTGTTCTCACCAACCCTAGTTCCAGTCTATTTCTCTCAAAAAGGTCTCTAGCTAGTGCCTTAGTGAATATATCAGCAATCTGACTTTCCGTTGAGCAAAAATTCATAGAGATTAAACCCTTTTCAACATTATCTCTCAAGAAATGATGTCGAATGTCAATATGCTTTGTTCTTTTATGTTGACATGGATTTTTGGCAATATTAATTGCACTTGTGTTATCACAAAAAATAGGAATGCATCCAATGTCAACACAAAAGTCCTTAAGCTGTTGCCTTATCCACAACAGTTGAGCACAACATGAAGCTGCTGCAACATATTCAGCTTCTGCTGTGGACATGGCAACTGAATGTTGCTTCTTGGTAGCCCAAGATACCAAACAAGGTCCAAGAAAGTGAGCCATACCTGAGGTACTCTTTCTATCAACTAGGAATCCAGCATAGTCAGCATCAGCATATCCAACAAGATCAAAATTGCAACCTTTAGGATACCATAGAGCTAAATTGGGTGTATGTTTCAAATACCTTAGTATCCGTTTAACAGCCTTAAGATGAGTTTCCTTAGGATTAGACTGAAAACGGGCACATAAACCAACACTAAAAACAATATCAGGTCTACTAGCGGTTAGGTATAAGAGTGACCCAATCATACCCCGATAGAGTTTCTCCTCAACTGAGGGACTCCCATCATCCATAACCAACTTGGTTGAAGGAGAAATAGGAGTGTCTATGGGTTTGGCCGACTCCATCCCAAAACGCTTAAGTAATTCCTTGATATACTTTTGCTGATGGATCATGGTGCCGTTTGGAGTTTGCTTGATTTGTAAGCCTAAGAAAAAATTAAGCTCACCCATCATGCTCATCTCAAACTCACTCCTCATCATATTTGAAAATTCATTGCATAAATCATGATGAGTTGCACCAAATATAATGTCATCAACATATATTTGGACAATCAAAAAATGTTCCCCCTTAGATTTTAGAAACAAGGTATTGTCTACCTTGCCTCTTCTAAAATCATTTTCAAGTAAAAAACTTGACAACCGTTCATACCAAGCTCTTGGAGCTTGTTTTAAACCATAAAGTGCCTTGTCAAGTTTAAAAACATGATTTGGAAAATCACCATTTTCAAAACCAGGGGGTTGTTTGACATACACCTCTTCTTTAAGGTATCCGTTTAGGAATGCACTTTTAACATCCATTTGATATAGCTTGATTTCCATATGAGCTGCAAAGGCTATTAAAATTCGAATAGCCTCAATTCTAGCAACTGGTGCAAAGGTTTCTTCGTAATCGATCCCTTCTTCTTGATTGTATCCTTGTACAACCAGCCGTGCCTTGTTCCTGGTGACTGTTCCTGACTCATCCAGTTTGTTTCGGAACACCCACCTGGTTCCAATGATTGTTCTCTCTGCAGGTTTAGGTACAAGGTGCCATACCTTGTTTCTTTCAAATTGATGAAGCTCTTCTTGCATAGCCGTGATCCAATCTGAATCTGCAAGAGCTTCATTCACACTTTTTGGCTCAATGTTAGAAAGAAAAGCATAGAAAGCACAAAAATTCTTTAGTTTAGATCTAGTTTGCACTCCAGTATTAATATCTGACAAGATTTGATCAAGAGGGTGCGAACTATGGTGCTTCCATGGTCGTGGAGTAAGAGGATCCACAGACTCATGCTCTACTCTAGTCGTAACATAATGCTTATGATCATCTCCCGAGCCTGTTTCTGCACATGTTTGTAAGTCTATTCCTGAAGAACACGGTTCCGAACAGGGTTCAGCGGTGTTTTCCCTTGTTTGGTGTTCACCTTGCCTGCTGTTCTGAGGAACACCTTCAGGAGTTGTTTTCTCCATGGTGTTCTTACCTCGTTTATCTTGGAGCAACACTTCTTTTCGAACAAGACCTAATTCAAGTTCATCTTCCTGTGCATCATTCTCACTCAACACGTTAGATTCATCAAAAAGTACATGCACACTTTCCTCAACACACAAGGTTCTTTTGTTAAAGACTTTGTATGCCTTGCTGTGAGAAGAATAGCCAAGAAGTATTGCCTCATCACTTCTTGGATCAAACTTTCCTAAGCATCCTTCCCATTATTATGCACAAAACACTTACAACCAAATGTCCTTAGGTGCGTAATATTGGGTTTTCTGCCTTTGAAAAGTTCATAAGGAGTTTTATTCAACATGGGTCTGATCATGCATCTATTTATAATGTAACATGAGGTGTTCAATGCTTCTGCCCAAAAATACCTAGGAAGACCACTGGCAATAAGCATTGTTCTGGTCATGTCTTCCAGGGTGCGATTTTTGCGCTCAACCACCCCATTTTGTTGGGGTGATCTTGGGGCTGAGAAGTTATGATCAACACCATGTTCATTACAATAGTTAATAAAACTTGCATTTTCAAACTCAGTTCCATGATCAGATCTTAAGCTGATTAAGGAGTGTCCTACTCTCTTTTCAACCTTTTTGAGAAAGGCAATAAAATTCTCAAAGGTTTCATCCTTGGATGCCAAAAACAAGGTCCAAGTAAATTGAGAGTAATCATCCACTACCACAAGCACATACTTTTTCCCACCTCTACTAGTTATCCTCATGGGACCACACAAATCAATGTGTAGCAATTCTAGAGGTCGAGTAGTGCTTACACACCTTTTCGATTTAAAAGATGATCTGACTTGTTTGCCTTTTGCACAAGCTTCACATACCTTGTCATCATTAAATTTGATGGAAAGTAGTCCAATAACTAGGTCTTTTGAAACAAGTTTGTTTAACAAGGATAAGCTCGCGTGACCTAGTCTCTTGTGCCATAACATTATATCATCATTTAATGCATTTAAACAAGTCAGATTATTTTGGGGAAGAGTGGAAATACAAACTTTATAAACATTTTGACATCGCTTCTCCCCTCAACACAACATCTCCTGTGTCGTCATTCACAACCAAGCAACGTGTTTTTGAAAACAGTACTAGGTTGTTCTTGTCACACAGTTGGGACACACTTAGCAAATTGTGCTTTAAACCATCAACCAAGTGCACATTATCAATTGAGTGGGAGAGAGTTTTACCAATATTACCTATACCGACAATTGTCCCAGACTTGCCGTTTCCAAATGCTACACTCCCACCATTCAAAGCTGTAAGTGAGAGAAAATTTGATCTTTCTCCAGTCATGTGCCGCGAACACCCACTATCAGCTGCCTGTTTTCAAGGTTGTTTTCTGATCTGTTTGACAGGGTGTTTCTTACCCTGTTTGCTGGGTTGTTTATGGGATTGTTCTCTCTCACTTCAGCCTGCAAAACAAATCACGGGTTAGTTTTGGGAACCCAGATCCACTTGGGTCCCATTCCTTTAGACATGTAAAGCTCATCTTTTCTAATCCAGATTTGTTTCACATACCTTTCATTCTTTTCATTGGCATGTTTTCTTAAAGGACAAGAATATCGATAGTGACCAGTTTTACCACAATGAAAGCAAACAATGTTTTCAGGTAATCCCACATACTTCCTATGAATTGGGTAAACTGTTCGTTTAGGCTTATACCCAAGTCCCTTTCTGTTTCGACTATGGTGAGTGTTTAACCAAGCAAGGGCCTGTGAAGATTTGTTCCAGCGTTTGTTTGTGCTAAGCTCGGTTTCCAGTTTTTCTTTATTAGCATGCAAACCCTTGTTCTCTTTGAGCAGGGACTCAACCATTCCTTCCACCTCAAAGAGTTTTTCCTCTATTCGAGAGTAATCTCCTTCTTTTATGAAGAGGTTTTCTTTGAGCATATTAACATTTTCATGTAAACCGAGTTTTTCATTTTTAAGAATTTCATTTTCAAGCTCTAGGTCACGAACTTCTCTTTTTAGATCAGCATATGTGTTTATCAAATTATATAGAAGTTCTTCTAAAGTAGCTTTGTTAAGACCATGTACCTTGTTCTTGAGATCTGAGAAGCTGATTGTTGATTCATCATCTGAATCTGAATCACTTTGTGCCATAAGTGCTACGACTCCTTCTTCAGCTTCAGATTCTCCTTCATCCTCAGAGGAATCTCCCCAAGCAGCCAGCATAGCTTTCGAGAATCGCCTGCCCAAATTGTTTATAGGGTGTTTTCGACCCTATTTTCGAGGGTGTTCAGGCATTTGATCTTCTCGAAGCAGAGGGCAATTCTTGACTAAGTGATCTGGTTTACCGCACTTGAAACACCCTGTGAGCTGTTCTTTGGAGGTGTTTCTGGACTTGCTGAAGTCTTTTCTTTTGTTGTTTTCCTTGACCTTTTTGAAGAATTTCTTGAATTTTCTGGACATTAGGGCCATTTCTTCATCTTCAAGGTCAGAGTCAGTGTCCTCATATGCTTTCAAGGCAAGCCCACGATCCTTCTTTTGCTCCTATCTTTGCTGTGAGTTCTTTCGGAGTTCATAGGTCTGGAGATTACCAATCAACTCGTCGAGGGTGATCTTGTTCATGTCTTTAGCCTCTTGGATGGCTGTTACTTTGGCCTCCCACGTGCGAGGTAAAATTCTGAGGATTTTCCTCACCAACTCTTCAGTGGTGAAAGATCTTCCCAGGGATTTTAACTCGTTCGTGATGTGGGTGAACCGTGTATACATGTCCATCACAGTTTCATGATCACCCATATCAAACAACTCATATTGTCGCATAAGTAGCTCAATTCTAGATTGTTTAACTTGACTCGTACCTTCATGAGCAACTTGCAGAGCATTCCAGATAGCTTGGGCTGATTCACACTCAGAGATGCGAGTGTATTCATCGGGTCCTAGGCCAAAATATAGAAGCTTTTTGGCTTTGGCATTTTTCTCCATTTTCTTGTAGTCCTCGGTATCAAATTCTATGGATTCCTTGGGAACCTTCTTACCATCTTCAAGCACCTTGGTGGGAACAAGGGGCCCGTTCTTGATGAGCATCCATAATTCATAATCTTCTGCCTGAATATAGTTCTCCATCCTATTCTTCCACCAACTATAATGTTGGCCGTTGAAATAGGGTGGACGAGTAATGGATTGCCCTTCAAGAATTCCTTGTGGGGTACTCATCTTCAGAATCTCTCAAGGTGTTAACCTTTTGTAAGAGAACCCGCTCTGATACCACCTTGTTGAGTTCGTGAGTATCCAACCACAAGAGGGGGGTGAATTGTGGTATCTGATTTTCGCGTTGTAGATAACAAACACCCTCACAGAGGTTGTTCTCAAGTGACAAACACCCTGATAGCTTGTTTGCACGGGGTGTTCTCAAATATTGCAGAGGCGAAAATCACCAAGATAGATACGGAAAATAAAGCACACACAATTTTTACGTGGAAAACACCTCTAGCCCAACTGAGGTGTGAAAAACCACGACCTACCTCGTGTAGGATTTAACCACTTTCACTAACGGGCTTCACACGTTACAAATGTAACACACCTTGTTACAACTTGCAACCACGTAACCTTCTTCCCAAAGATAGGTTACACCACGTCCAACCTTCGCAAGATTAGACACGTCAAAGTTCACACGACTAGGACACACTCACTCACTCTTCTGATTCAAGATCAGGGTAACAAACACCTTACAGGGGGTGCTTCTCACTAATCAGATGTAAGGTACAATGAAGATCCTATTATGCCAATGGTATGAAAACTCAAAATCAAACACAGCTTGTCACGGTTTGCTTTTCAGAATGAAGCTCAAGAATCTTTGAGTGTAAACCGAGTTTTCTGATTTTCCTAGATTTTTCAAAAGGCTGTGTTTATGCAAATTCAAACCGAGTTTTCTATCTCTCTGTTTTTCGAGTGTTTTGAATATTTGTATATATCTGTCTGTGTGTGTGTGCTGGGAGAGAAAAAGCTGAGGCTTTTAAACAAAAAAACCAACGGTCATAAACCACAGAATCAGCTAAGTATGGAAATAGTTTTGCAAAATTATCCAACGGCTAATGATTAATTTATCCCAAAATATAAGGGATTTTGTTATCTTAAAAGATAACCCTTATCTTCCATAACCGTGAAGAGGTTTAAAGAGATTTTCAGCTTTTACCAAATCCGAAAATATAGTCAAAGGAAATTTTTTCCTTTAAGTTTTGGCAAATCTCCAAAACTTATTTTCGAAATTCTCCCAAAATATTTTCAGGAAATATCCTTTCCAGAGAAATAGCAGTTTTGAAATTCAAGGAAAGTATTCTAGAGATCTTGGCCAACCAAAATGAATTTTTCAAAAATAATCGGGTATGGCCACTGCAGTTCAGAAACACCCTAGGCACCCTGTTCGCAGAGTTGTTCGCAACTGGTGTTTTGAAGCACTTAGCGCAAGTACCGATTCAAGAAGTGTTTAAAAATGATGTTTTCAATATTGGCATATTAACAAGAGTCTAATTAAATAAAACCTATATACCCAAGACTTCTTGTTTTGAACCAGTCATCTTGTCCGAGATTTGTAGAGCTGCTGTGAACACCAAGGCCACCTTGTTTGCTGGGGTTGTTCTTTGCATTGCTAGAGTTCAGGAACACGCTTTACAATCAACTGTCGAGATGGTGTTCTTGACTTAATATAGAATCACCAAGTAAAACCTGTCTAGAAGACATTCTCACATGTAGCAAACCAGTTAATACAATAAAGATCACAAACACCAGTTAGGCCTGTTTGGAGATCGTGTTCGGAGCAACATTACTTGGACAGATTTTTACACTTGGATTTGTTATCATCAAAACTAAATATAATAACACAATAGTAATAAAAAGAGGACATATTATAATGCACTTATTACGACGATGACTACACGATCATTCTCATTGGTAGTGGCACAACTAAACAAAGCCCAGACTGAGGCGGTGAGATTAATGGGATTTGCTTTCTTCTTGAAAGTTGATATGAAGTAAGTCCCAAGGAGGTTTTCGAAATGGGTGGCAGACAACTTTGATCCCTACTCTATTTGCTTGAAGCTTCTAAATGGGTAGAAATTTTCGGTCACAACATTTGATGTGTATGTGACCCTGGCTATGCCTATTGGGGGAAGGAAAATCATGAAAAGAACCAAGTCTTCCATGGATGGAGACTATGATGAGGTGCATGCTGCGTGGCTCAAGATATGAAAAATTAATCAAAATGCCCCTGAACTCACTCACATGGGTTCATCCTGGCTAAAAAAGATAGGGCGAGCTTCAAGAGGAACTTCATCATATATTTAGTGAATTGCTTTTTCAGCAAATTGAAGAACCACTATTGCAGCAGGTCCATCCTGAAATATGTCAAGGACATGAACCACATCGCATCCCTAGACTGGTGCTAGTTTGTACTGGAGAAGCTAATCAATAGTGTGAGGCACTTGGAGAGTAAGGCTGCAAAAGGGGTGTCTTTCAACGGTTTGCTCTTCTTCTTGATGGCAAGTTCTCCTATTCAACAACCCAGCCCTTTATAAAATTGGTGATCAATATAAGGAAATGTAGTGATCATGAAATAAGCAATGCCAAAATGCCTTAGTGATCAACAATTAACTTATTAGAGATCAGTAAGTTGTTCATTAGTGATCAATAATTTGTGCATAAGTGATCAACGATTGATACGTCTGTATGTAACCTAATAGATTCTACTAATTAAATATTTTTTTCTTGCAGTATGTGCAGATGTCGTACTTAGATAGAGTTGTGTTCATTGAGCGAATAGTGAACAAACAATTTTCTACGATGTCCACATGGACTAATAAGGACAACCAGGGAAGGATAGAAGATAAGTACATGAGCAATGATTTTGGGAGGGTTGTTGTTGAACCTCCACTAGATGTTGCACAGCCAACAGAGGCTGAGTAGTAAGCTGCTAAAGACAAAATGATGATTGAAATTGAGGTAGTAAACAAATCATTCTCATCTTTTGTTGTAAAACTGTGTAAAAAATAAAAAAATCATTATTGGTGATCAATGCAGGTGTCATTAGTGATCTTTTGATTTAAATTATTGATCATTTGAATTAGTTTTCAATGTTACTCCTAATACTTGGAATACAATATGTGCATGGTGATCAATAATTGTACTTATGTGATCAATAGAAGTAATATTAGTGATCAACAGTTGTGGAATTAGTTGACATTAGAAATAATATTAGTATCCAGTTGAACTCAATCTCTTCGTTTTTCCTCCATTGCTTGGAATTCAGTTCTTGTGTGGAAGGTTAATGCATGGAGGTCATATTGGTGATAAATTGCAACAACATTAGTACACCATTTTACCTATGTGACCAGCAGTTGTGAGATTAGTGCTTATTATTAATAACATTAGTGATCAGTACTGATGTAATTAGTGACCAAAATGTATAAGTTAAAAATGAGCACTATGTGCTGTTGGTCATTAATAGATATGTTATTGCTGATCACTACTTTTGTGATGAGTGATTAATAGAGACAGAGGTTAATAATCACCTAAATTAACTTTGAATTTTTGTCCTTGTGTGGAATATGCAACAAATGATGAGGACTCATTTTTGGTGATTATTATAAGTAATGTTAGTGATCACTTAAATTAGTGTTTATTTATTTTAGATTTTGATTAACACTCATTTCTTTTCTGCATAATGATCATAAGAGATATTATTTATGATCAGTCGAGATAAAATTGTTCATCCGTTTACTTAGTTTCTGGTTTTTTTTGTCAACATTGCTATTAGTGATCAGTTTTCTCTTGATTAGTTTACAATTCGAAGATTGGTTAGTATGTGCTTAATAGTCATGTTGTAGTGATTAGCTAACATATTGATATTTTTTTTATTTTTCAAAAAAATATAGAAAGATGTAGGCAAGACAGTTTCTGCTACTGAGCAATTGGTGTTTGCATACAAAATCTTTATTATTATCATGGATTCCATGTGCAACAAGTACGAGGATAATGAAAGTCTTTGCAAGATATGAGACGAAGTGGCGGCAATGTTCGCCTCGTTCTGTAATGCCCCTACTGCACATGACAAATTCTAGAAAAGAGGGTAGTGCAAATGGAGTGCCTGCAATCAGTGAAGGTCAGGCTCCTGTTATGAAGGAGGCTGTTGCGGAGCTTCATAGTGCTCATACGGAGTTTGTAAAGCTTCAACTAAAGCAACAACCAAACAAGGATGACATTGGACCTTCATTCAGCCCCACATATGTAATTGCTCAACCCAATAGTCAATAGAGTTCTTTCCCAAATACTTTATTTTTTTAATCAAATTCATTACTTTGTCAATCTATGCTAATTGTTAAATAATATTTTTCAAGATTCTAATGTTAAAAGAACAACTATTGATCCCCAAATATAATTGAGGATATATTTGATCACCATGAATAAATATACTGATCACTAAACATAGCTGTAATGGTCATCATAACTGCACCCACTGATCACCAATTGATATTATTTGATGAACACATATAATATATATATATATATATATATATATATATATATATATATATATATATATCTATATATCTATCTATATATATATATATATATATATATATATATATATATATATATATATATATTTTGTCTATTGGAATTTTTCTTTTGATTTATTGATCACCAACTATAATTGAGAGTTTGTTGATCACCATGAGAAAATCTAGCGATCACTAAACATAGTTATAATGATCCCCATGAAAAAACAAATTTACTTCCATAGTTCCAATGATTACTATGAATAAACCACATATTTTTAACAAGTAAACATAGTTCTAATGATCACCATAAACAAATTTACCCCCAAAATTCTAATACTAAAGCAATAGCTATTGATCTCCAAACATAATTGATGATATGTTTGATCACCGTGAATAAATATAGTGATAAGTAAACATAGTTGTAATGATCACCATAACTGCACCTGTTGATCACCAAGTGATATCGTTTAATGAAAAAATATATTATCATATTTTTGTCTACTAGAATTATTCTTTTGATTTATCGATCACCAACTATAATTGAAAGTCTATTGATCACCATAAAGAAATCTAGTTATCACTAAACATAATTCTAATGATCACTATAAGTGCGCCTGTTGATCACGAAATGCTATCATTTAATTAAAACGTGTAATATCATTTTTGGGGTACTCAAATTATTTTTTTCATTTATCTATCTAAGTCTTAATAAATCTTCATTAAATAAAAATTTATATGTTTATTTTTTACATTTTCAAACGTTATTTTCTAAAAAACATAAAATTTCATTTTTAATTAATAAATGTTCTTTGCTTAAAACTACGAACTTCATTACGTTGTATAAAATTCAAACACGCATTTTATTTGTTGTAAATACTTTCATCTTTCAATTGTAAATGAAAAACAAAATCACAATTTAGTTTTTCGATAACCGCATCTCTGAATTTATATCCTTATCCCAAGGTAAGATAGACACTTATAGTTATAATAGCCAACCAACTGCACTGATGGAAGGATCCAAAAAAGACACATAAAAAAAGAAAAAGATAATAAAATACGGAAAACTAAAAAGAACCACATAATGGTTGCTTAAAAGTTTAAGAGCATATGAGAGACTGTTCATTTTCTAAGTCTCTGTATTACTTTGCTATTCTCAGTTTCACTGTTATTCTCTCTCTCTCTCTCTCTCTCTCTCTCTCTCTCTCTCTCTCTCTCTCACATAGTTCGAATTTGCAATCTCACAACATTCATCAAATTTTTTAATTTCTCACGAGCGTTTCTACATTTCGAGGTGAGACTCTTGAGTTTTCTATGTGATATTGCTCCGTCTGTTAAGTTTTAGTGCATTCATAATGCTTTTTTAGGCATTTATCTTTGATTTTTAGATGATCATTCATGAATTTATACATTTTCATTCAAAATATGCTTTGAAATCCACATCTAAAAGCTTGTACTCTGCTTTGGAACTAAAAAAAAGTGTTCTTTCGTTCATAAAATGTACCATGCACTGATCTTTTACCTACGAACCTCCGTTTTGAAGGTTTAATTTATTTTTCTAATAATATTGTACAATTTAATGAAGTTTAGTGGTATAGTGTGTTTTCGAAGGGGTTATTTTGTTTAATCTTTCGGTTTAACATACATTTGCTTTTTGTCTAGGATTTGTTACTGACAAATAATGGCCACATAGAAAGCTCAAGAAACAACAAAGCGAAATCGCAAACGATCACCTTCCAAGAGGTAAAAAAATGTATGTCAAACCTTAAGTGAATATTTTTA
>JAKOGI010000234.1:575000-687500 GCA_029747015.1 Carnegiea gigantea | reverse complement strand
TAAAAAGCCTTAATAAATTTAGGTTGGCTCATAAAAAGCATATGACCATTCATTTTATCAAAACATGCTTTTAAACGAATTAATGTCCAAGTACACATTCGCTTTTCAAGGGAATGCCATTAAAACTCATCTCAAAAGTTCATAAGCATACAACTCACTCATAATTAACTTTTCTTTAGAAGCATTCTTATCAAACTAGTGATCTAACATGCAACTTTGATCATGCAACTCATGAAAACTAGCTATATTGAAGCAATTGTTATACACACTTGTTAATGCATGCTATTAAACACATTGTAGACATCCTTAGTTGTAATTCACATTATATTTCACTCAACAGCTCATTTGCATAGCCTCTGGGGCTAATCAAGGTGTCATTAAAACTTGTTTTAGAAGCCATTAGTTGTAATTTACTTATAATTAATCTCACTTAAAGGAACTCAATAGTTCGAAGGTTATATTCATTTCAGTTTGCAACATGTGAGGCCTTTGAAACACATTTGCCAAGCTATAAACAATAACTTAATTTCGGTCTCAAATTGCTATAAACAAGAACTCAATTATTCAAGCAACTCAAACAGCCAACAATTCGATTACGAATTCCGTTCACTTCTAATAGCCAAGTAACTCAATTTGAAGGTCAACGTATACTAGATTGTTAGGCAAGTCAACTACAATTTTAGTTTACTTAAAAAACTCATTCTTAATGTTGGGTTATGCCCAATAACAAATGACTCGATAATGATTCCAGTTCATTCAAGTAATTCATTCTTAATATCACCAAACCATCTTTCTACTGTACTTGATTCCTATACATTCCAATTCATTCCTAAACGAAATCAATTAACTCCATAATTGCCCAATATTTAGACAACTAGGTAAAATAAACATCAAAACTTGCGAAATTAATAGTAGTTTCGGAATCAAGAACGACCCATCTTGATTCCAAGTTATCGGACCCGTTTAATAGGTGATATGGCGGTTTTCAGGTGGCCTGAGTCCGATTTCTAGCCCTCCCTTTTTACTAACGGTCATGAATATGAGGCCAAGACACCAGCACCAAGACCTCTTCGACTGTCCCTGCCTTCAAGCAAGACAAGCGATAATGGTAACCCTCGAATACTTACTTCTTGTGGCCCCTGGGTCGAGCCGCCAGTGGGGGCACTGTGAATAGGCTTCCACTTCCGAACCTAGCTGTTACCGCCCACCTTTGGCCTGCTAACTCTCTCCCTATTCTCAAGTTTATTGGGATTTGTCGCACTAGAAAGGGGCCATAGGTGGCACGGTGGTTGACTCACCGGCCTCTGGCATGGCGGTGGCACACCGCCGTCTTCTCTCTCACTCTGTTGGTGTGCCAAGGGTGGTGGGGTTGGGTCGAAACCCCCGTCTCTAGCCTTTCCCGTCTCTAGCCTTTCCCGTCCCAGAAAGTCGCTTTGTCCCCTTTACATCCTTTTCTTTTATTTATTTTTTTGGGTTTGTCTACTTATTAGACTAAAATGGCCTCAGTGATCTCATAATCGTGCAAACCCAGCTTCTAATCGCGCATAATTACACTTTGATCCGAAATTAATGAACTCATTAATTTTACATAATTGCATACCAATTCAAGAAAATTAATAAAATTACTCCCTATAAATATTACACCTAGTCAGTATGCAAACGACTAGTCTAACATGGTCAATTTAAATAGAGCACAGCTAATGACAATCGTAATCTAAATGGTTAGCCCAAGATTAAGAACCCTGGGTATGACATTCTCCCTGAAAAGAATTTCATCCTCGAAATTCCAAACGTTACAATTCAATGACACACAAGATGTGATACACACGACACGATCTACATAATTCATAATGGAATTCAAAATCTTATTTTACAAGTAATTGTATCTTTTAAATCAAAAAAAGAGGTTTATAGTATGCAATCTCCTTTTCGCAAATCCCCTTCAAGCATCTGCTCACTCTACTAAGGCATCAAAGGCAAATCGTATTGGAGAGGGGCAAATGAGTTGGCAAGAATGATCGTATTAACTTATTTTAAAGTAAACACAAACTTTCGAGACGAATCTAAGCAATACCAGCATAGCAACCAACATCCATATGTTTATACAACCCCAGCTAACTTTTAGGCCTTTCATTCGTGGCAACTTATACAGAAAATGCCGAGGTCGTATAAAGGCGGTCAACTTCGATAGGTTCATTCAAAACCGTGAAGATACCAAATCACTCTAAGGTTCAATCAATCAACCAGAAAGCTACCGCATCACACTAAAGTAGTGGAGACGTCATATTACATCTCATCGATCATGTCAGAGCTGGAAGTAGCACTCGAAGTCACATTGACATCACGTAGAGTCAAAAACACAACACAACACTCCTGAGATTAAGAATCATAAGCAACATGAACCAACCTAACATGATCAAAGGAACAATTTGAAACAAAATGTTATGACAAGAATGTAAGTCAATGGATGGTAAAAGTCCAGTATAGGTTCGAACATAAGTCATTTAAGGGAGGAAGATACATGGTTTCTTGGTTATGATAGATTTTGTACACAGTCTACATGCCTAGCATTACCTTTCTATAGGTTAACTATCATTCCATGGAAGTTCAACTACTGAGGTAGGGTGTTGTTACCTAGGCATCGCCTTTACGAGACTTGTAGTTTTCGTTAGGAAGGAAGTCCACTAAGTAGTTGCTTGGAGCTCCTACGTAAATAACTCGACAGTTATACTTAGCAACCGGGTGATTTCCAACTTGCATGCATAGTTAAAAGACAAGCAGACAAGATAATTGTTATAGTTTTAATGGTGGGGCGACCTTCCCTAGGGTCCCCATTTGAAACTGGTCGTCCCTTAAGTCATTGATATGTATAAATGAATGGTTATGCTCATAGACGTGTAAGCGTTGATATTGGGTTCAAAGCATAGTAATGATAATAAACAGAATGGTAGCATGACGACTCAATAATAAGGCATCCAGAATGGAGGTCAGGCCATGTACAATAATCACGATATAGTATAAAAGCAATAGGAACAGGCATAATGGATAACACAGCACAGCTTTTGAATTTAATATGGAAACTACCATAGGGCGCATGGCACTTATCATTCTAACGGTATATGCCATTCACGAATTAATTAGAACACACATAAAATAGTGTTAGGGGTGCAGGATGGATGAGAATTCAGTCATATTACATTGTACATTAGGATTCGATATGACAATATTCGTATTACACAACCCACTAGTCGAATGGTTACTTCGGACACTTGGACTAATGTATCGTACTATACCTATAGCTGCGGTGACAAATAGAAGATCTATGTGACAACATGTAGGTCCACATGCCTTGAAGATCTGTTTGATGTCATGTGCTGTGTAAGACCATAAGAGTACATATAGATAGGATCATTGTATGGAACCATCGACGTGTTTATGATCAAATGCCAACAAAGTGAGTTTTTGTAATTGCTTGGCTTGAATTTAATTGAACCTGTGGCTGTATTAGTTAGATCGACTTGATGTGTGTGGCTAGTTTTGTACCATGACTCTGGAATCATCATTCATAGCTCATCAATGCTGGTTTCTCGCATTATAGTTGGATTAGTCGAACTCGATGTATGTAATGCATGACTAAATGAAGGTAGAGCTGCATTTACCTGAATAACGTTCATGGACATATATATATACTTCATGTCTAAGAAAGTAGTGTGGTAGAATACTCGGGATCATGTCAATCATGTATGTTTTCATTTTGTAAATTGCTTGCTGAATGTATGTTAGTCGGATTGCATGTTATCTCCAAATTCGTAGACTTGAGAATGCTGAAATGCTGATGCCATGTGATATTATTGTGCTCGAGTAATGCTATGTGGCGTTACGTGACTTTCTTATTATTCCCAATGTGTTGTAGAAGTTTCCATGATGATCATCATGATTCCAAAAGTGACTGAATTCATGTTTTAGAGTGAGACTACCATATATAACCTTGCGATCTCATCGTCCCGGTTGCCACACCTTTAGATGCTCACTTGTAGGTGCATATGCGTACAGTTGTTGCCTGCCATGCAAAATGAGTCTAGAATATCAAAAATCTATGTTTCATTTTCGAAACAAACTCAATATGGTTTTCCACGCCAACTCATTTGCCTCACTTCAATGCGATTTGCCCTCGGCGACAAAATAGAGCGAGTAGATGCCTGAAGAGATTGGCGATGAGGAAGCTGGATACCATAAGCCATTTTCTTTCGATTTGAAAGATGTAGAGTCTGCAAAATGAAACCTTTTGAAAACTTACGCGTTAAATCCGAGTGTGGGCATGCATTATAGGAAAGACCGAACTTAGATTTGGAATTTCGGGGACGAAATCTAACTGTAAGACCCCGCATTTTTTGTTTTCCGTTAAGCTAACTAAATTTCCTTTCTACGATCTAAATTCGTATTTTTAGCAACTATATGAGTTAAATTATTGTCAATGTGTGTTTGGGAGCTATAATTTCATTAAAGACGAGATTATTATTGCTATTATTGATTTCAAAGTCAATTCGTGCCATTTATGCCTTTAAGTTATATCGATAGTTTAATTTAGTCGTTATTCGATTTACTTAGTCGTTTCCTGAAAACGATTAGGTTTTCAACCTTAGGATTAGTTTTGTGGTTTATTTAAATCGAACCTTGACGTACTTGGGAACAAATAGTCGATAAAAGGTCGTATTATCGATTCGGGGCCAGATGGTCAAGTATGAAATCAGACTAGCGGTGCCATTTTATTGAACAACCTAGAACAAAAGAAAGGAATGAGGGGTATTTTTGTAAATTCACCTGACCCCTTTTATTTTCCCCTTCTACCCGGTTGTGAGGAGGAAGCCGATGCATCTCTCTCTCTTCCCTGCTCTTCTTCCTCTTCTCCTCCCCCACCATGGACGCCACCAAGGAAGCTCGAGAAACCCTTGATTTTGCCTCAACCCAATTCGAAATTCCCCTAATTCAAGCGTCCCCACCAACAAACGAACGTCTAGTGCGAAATTTGAGAAAAAACGGGGAAGAACCACCACGGTTTAGGTGAGTTTGGTCGGCGGTTTGAAGCCCAGACACAGGTCGAAGCAAGGCCATGTCATCTAGCTTTCAGTTGTGTCAATTCCTCTGCAATTCGCGAGTGAATTCGTAGCTTCGAGCATTCTCCTCAACCGAGTCAGTGAGTGAGTGTTTGGGTGAAATTAGGGTTTGAATTGGTCGGGTTTAGGCGTGTTATGGGGTTTGTTCGTGTGGTCAGTGAGAAAAGGAGTCAAAGATGGGAGTTTTCAAGTACCTCAGGTCAAGCCTAGTGCCTTCGAACGAGTCCTCTAGCTTGGAGTCCAGGTGGGTGTTCTTGCCTCCTAAGCTATTACTAATTTCGAAAATGTTTTCAGCAGATTGATGTTGCATGTCAAGTTAGGATTTGTTAAATGCGTTAGAAATGGCAAGAAGTGAGCTATACCTGCTTAGGTTCGATTCATGTAGTTAATGGATGCCTATGATTGTGATTCGAAGTGACTTATACGTGTTTAGCGTTAATTCGAATGCATGTAGCTAATGGATGCCTGAGATTGTAAATTGATGCAAATTATGTGCGTTTAGCTTCAATTCGAACCAATAAACGTGAATCATGCCTGAGTTGTTAATTTGAAGTAATTTAAAAGTGTTTAGCGTCGATTCGAAACAATGAATGTAATTCATGTTTAAGATGTTAATTCGAAGTAATTTAAATGTGTTTAGCGTCGATTCGAAACAATGAATGTAATTCATGCTTGAGATGCTAATTCAAAGTTAATTTAACGTGTTTAGCATCGATTCAAGTTAATTAGTTGATGCACCAAAAAGAATTAAAAACGAAGTTATATTAACATGTTTAGCGTCGACTCAAGTTAATGAGATAACGTGCGAAAGAGAATTAAAATCGAAGTTGTGTTAACATGCTTAGCTCTATTCAAGTCATTTAGCTAATATATGAAAAAGGGTTAAAATCGAAGTCCTTTTAACGTGTTTAGCTTCCATTCGAATTGATTAACCGATGCGTGCAAATGAGCTAATTTTGAGGTTAATGAAATGTGTTTAGCTTCGAATCAAGTGGATTAGCTAATGCATGTTAAAGGAATTAATCTCGAAGTTATATAAATGTGTTTAGCTTCGATTCGAGTTAAACTAGCTAATGCATGTAAACGAATTAAATTCGAAGCTATGAAATATGCTTAGTCTTCACTCGAACCTCTGTTCTCTGTACATTCATGCTTAGGAAAGTTGCTTCGAAATGTATCGTATATGTTCACAATCAAATTATGTTTGATTTATTGAATAAAGTGTTGTCGATTTATGAATAAATGTGGCTATATGCACGCTTATTGTAACGCTTCACTGAATGATGCTGGTTGCTCAGGTAAGAGCCTAAACCTTGCTCCCTTTTTACATAAGCTAATATGATAATAGGTTGTGATTAATGAATCGATGAATTGAGTTGGTAGTTGGATGGTTTGAGGAAAGAATCATGAGCGTTCGAGGTCTTGTGGTACGGTGCTTGTGAGGAGGGAGTTCGGGTTGTGAAATTACCGCAATCGTGTGGATTGCGAGGCCATGTGTGGCTCATTGTGTTGAAATGATTACGAAGTGTTTAAATGTGATATGTGTATTTCCCTTTTCCTTGTATGTTTAAAATGTAACATGTGTGTGGAAGGGTGATGTTTTAGCAAATGACTTTTCATGTGTTTTAAATGAATAATAGCCATGTCTAGTAACGAGCTATGGCCTATTTTAGCTATTCAAATAGTATTTCGGAGGAATCCCTAAAACGTTTTTACCAAAAAGGGAGATGGGAATTATACGTTGAATGATTTTATTGTTTGAAACAGAAAATTACTAGCCGTTATGGCCGATACGCTTTAAGTGGCTAAGATAATGTGCTGCGGACAATATGATATGATGTAATGTTAACCTAGGGGATAAGTCCGGATAAACCCTAGAGGCCCTGACGAGGGCTAATGTAATGGTCCGATATGTTATATGTAGCCATCCCGGGAGTAAGAGCTTAAGCGTGAGCGTTAGGTCTCACTATGGGGTCGAGAATAGTTCTCACCCAATCAGCACCCTGTAATGATCTTATGCCAGAAGTATTTTCGTACTAAGTTAAGAAAAGCAATTGGCCCTTTGCCATTTTTAAACGATTAAAAAGGAAAGAAAGTTCTTTTTATGATCCCAAAAGGCTATATGGAATGATGTATGGAAAGCTTATAAGGGTCACTACGCGACCAAAAGAAATGGGACTTCCTTTGAAGACTAAGAAAATGTTTTCAACGAAAGAAAGAAAGCTTTCAATGAATGAGTTATGAAATGATCTTCAAACATGTTTGAATGTGGATTCTTAGCCTATGTATTAAAGGAAAGTTTTCAATGGATGCATTATGAATGATTCTTAAATATGGTTGAACGGGATTCTAATCTTATGTGGCATCATCCTTATCCATTTCAAACCTGTCTGATTTAAAGTGTATGAGATGAGAAAGAAAGTTATAGCACGTTAAAAATTCTATGAATGAAGGCGTTTCTTCCTAAAAGAATGAACGTTGATATGCGAATAGCATGCGAGGGTGTCATATGGCTTAATATGATGTTTAAAGGTACTTAAATGCTTGATATGTGTGTATGTGTGTGATCTGTATATTATATGAATGAAATATCAAGAAAAGTGTGAATATGAAAAAGGATAACCTTAAATACACATCATATGATTGAGGGTTCATGTGTAATTTAAATGGAGTGTTAGGAAGTTATTTTATGAAAAAAAAAAAGATTCTTATACTTAGCCTTCGATGCTTACTCACGTGCCTAACTGCTTGCTAGTAAAGAATTCCGTCGTTGAGGAACCTAGAAATATGACTGAGTGGTCGAAGTGAGGTTTATGTTTAGTGATCCTCCCATAAAGGTTCTATGAATATCTATTATGATAGTAAAGTATGGAAACATGATATGTGACTAGTAAAGATAGTATTGCCTGCAACGGTTTTGGTTTTAAGGGGGTTGGGAGACACTCACTGAGCGTGTGGTTGCTCATCCCACTACTCTTTCCTCTTTTCCCCAGGTTTTCCTTCTGACAGGAAGAAGTTGAGTCAGATAAGTCCAGAAGGAACCTATTGTTGCTTACAAGGCGTCGTATGTGCTCATTTGAAGGGATCTTACGTGTTTAATGAAGTCATGTAATGTACTCTTAGTTTATAAAGGTCTGTAAACGATTATTCTAATTCATGTAATGCATATGATATACAGGTCGCTCTGTACGGCCGTTTGAGCCAACCATCAAGTTAGTTAGATGTCTTCTTGGTTTAATTTAGCTATGTTTTGGGATGTAAATCTTAATACTCCGGTTTTGTTAACCGTTGAGTTGTATCGTCCATTTCTTCTTTATTCGTGAATCAACCTGGTTGGTGTACTCCGAGCGAGTGGCTCGTTGAGTTATGAATTCTGGCGTGTGGCCGTTGAGCTATGTTTTAAATGTTTTGCGTTTCCGTTGATTTACAGGGACTTATTGTAAGGCTTTTTGCCTAGAAATGGTCAGTTTTTAGGGGAAATTCTGCCCGTTTCGTCCCAGGAATTAAGTAAGAAGTTAGAAAAGCGTAACGCTTCTGGCCTAGGGGCTGGGGGTGTTACATTGATGGTATCAGAGCAAAGGTCCTGCGACCATAGGCCGCAACCTGAGTCTTGCATTTCATATAGTCACCTAGGAACACTTTGTGATTATGTGACGTATGCCTACTCTGTGTGCACGTGTGCCCTATAGTATGGCCATTTGCGACTTACGTATGGCTCGAGAAGATCGATTGAGTAAAAGCGGCAAGTTATGCGTTAGTGTAGGAGTCAAATAGCTCTCCCCACGCCTTCAAGTGACATTGTGAGAACTTCATTGGTGCAACATGTTCCTAATGTGTTAATTGATTTCATTGATTGACTTTTATGCGATCCGGGTAAACCGAACGAATAAAATGTGAGCTGTGTGTTAGGACGTGAACCCAATTCACTTCCATGTTCTTGTGTGAGCTAAGTGATGTTTTGAATGACAAACGTTTTCTTCGTGCGTTCTGATAAGAGGATCAATAGTTCAAGCACGTCGATTTAAAGTCGGACGATTGAAAGACCTTTCTTTAAGCTCTTCTTTGCCCCTAAAGTACGATTTGCTCCTCGGGCCCCATAATGGAGTGAGCAGATGTACTCAAAGGTTGGTAGGGAGGGAGCTAGAAGCAGTTAACCGTCCTTTTATTGAAAACAAAGAGATTCGAAATAGATGAGCTATTTTATTTTATTTTATTATTATTATTATTATTTTTTTAATCTTTTGGAACTCAAGATTTTGAGATGTTAATGTCGTTTTGACTATCGAGCCGAGTTTTTCTTACACCGAAGAATTAGCTTTTCGTTAGTAATGATGAGGTAGTCTAGGTTCACTAATGCGCGCCCTTATGTTTATCAAATGTTGCTCGTAAATGCGTATGTGGTAGACGTGTATGTTGATAGAATCCTTCGTATTGAGCTGGAAAAGGAATGATTGGAAATTGGCTGCCATGATTGATAATCCTACTAAATGGTACATTGCTGATGTGACTTTTGATTTGCCTGAGTGAAATTAAAGGATATTTTCGTATGCATGTGTGAAAATTTATGTGCTGATGGTACATTCCGTAAAAGTGTACCTACCGTTCTCCTTCTTTGCATACGAATTACTATTCATGAATGGGGTGAGATGTTTTGGCCCGAACGAACCCTGATATACCCAGAAAGCTCAAGGGAGAAAGAACTTAGCAGACTTTGGAATTGTACGTCGTAGACGATCCCTCCTAAGGCTAGCGACCTACAATAAGACTCCTACGATCCCCTATAAGATAGATGTACCTCGTAAGACACTAAGACCTCAACGTGTGCCTATGAGGCCATGGACGTCAACCATACCCACACAATTCTAGCCGCTCAACACCAATCTTTCCTAAATTGGATGGGGTTTAGAGCATGCCGTTGACCATAGACTGCAAAAGGAAGATTGTACGCATACCTACATGCCTAGGTGTTCTTTCTATGTGACAACATGTAGGTCCACATGCCTTGAAGATCTGTTTGATGTCATGTGCTGTGTAAGACCATAAGAGTACATATAGATAGGATCATTGTATGGAACCATCGACGTGTTTATGATCAAATGCCAACAAAGTGAGTTTTTGTAATTGCTTGGCTTGAATTTAATTGAACCTGTGGCTGTATTAGTTAGATCGACTTGATGTGTGTGGCTAGTTTTGTACCATGACTCTGGAATCATCATTCATAGCTCATCAATGCTGGTTTCTCGCATTATAGTTGGATTAGTCGAACTCGATGTATGTAATGCATGACTAAATGAAGGTAGAGCTGCATTTACCTGAATAACGTTCATGGACATATATATATATACCTCATGTCTAAGAAAGTAGTGTGGTAGAATACTCAGGATCATGTCAATCATGTATGTTTTCATTTTGTAAATTGCTTGTTGAATGTATGTTAGTCGGATTGCATGTTATCTCCAAATTCGTGGACTTGAGAATGCTGAAATGCTGATGCCATGCGGTACTATTGTGCTCGAGTAATGCTATGTGGTGCTACGTGACTCTCTTATTATTCCCAATGTGTTGTAAAAATTTCCTTGATGATCATCGTGATTCCACAAGTGACTGAATTCATGCTTTAGAATGAGACTGCCATATTTAACCTTGCGATCTCATCGTCCCAGGTGCCACACCTTTAGACGCTCACTTGTAGGTGCATACGCAGAGAGTTGTTGCCTGCCATGCAAACTGAGTCTAGAATATCAAAAATCTATGTTTCATTTTCGAATCAAACTCGATATGGTTTTCCACGCCAACTCAGTTGCCCCTCTTCAAGGCGATTTGCCCTCGGCGCCTAAATAGAGCGAGTAGACACTTGAAGAGGATTGGCGAGGAGGAGACTAGATACCATATGCCTTTTTCTTTTGATTTAAAGGAAGTAGTGATTGCAAATGAAACCTTTTTGATAACCTACCGCGTAAATCCTAGTTGTGGGCATGCATTCTAGGAAAGACCGAACTTAGATTTGGAATTTCGGGGACGAAATTCTTTTAAGGGGGGAAGAGTGTAAGACCCCGCATTTTCGTTTTCCGTTAAGCTAACTAAATTTCCTTTTTATGTTCTAAATTCGTATTTTTAGTAACTGTATGAGTTAAATTATTATCGATGTGCTTTTGGGAGCTATAATTTCATTAAAAAGAGATTATTATTGCTATTATTGATTTCAAAGTCAATTCGTGCCATTTATGCCTTTAAGTTATATCGATAGTTTAATTTAGTCGTTATTCGATTTACTTAGTCGTTTCCTGAAAACGATTAGGTTTTCAACCTTAGAATTAGTTTTGTGGTTTATTTAAATCGAACCTTGACGTACTTGGGAACAAATAGTCGATAGAAGGTCGTATTATCGATTCGGGGCCAGATGGTCAAGTATGAAATCAGACTAGCGGTGCCATTTTATTGAACAACCTAGAACAAAAGAAAGGAAGGAGGGGCATTTTTGTAAATTCACCTAACCCCTTTTATTTTCCCCTTCTACCCGGTTGTGAACGCCAGGAAGCCGATGCTTCTCTCTCTCTTCCCTGCTCTTCTTCCTCTTCTCCTCCCTCACCATGGACGCCACCAAGGAAGCTCGAGAAACCCTTGATTTTGCCTCAACCCAATTCGAAATTCCCCTAATTCAAGCGTCCCCACCAACAAACGAACGTCTAGTGCGAAATTTGAGCAGAAACGGGGAAGAACCACCACGGTTTAGGTGAGTTTGGTCGGCGGTTTGAAGCCCAGACACAGGTCGAAGTAAGGCCATGTCATCTAGCTTTTAGTTGTGTCAATTCCTCTGCAATTCGCGAGTGAATTCGTAGCTTCGAGCATTCTCCTCAACCGAGTCAGTGAGTGAGTGTTTGGGTGAAATTAGGGTTCGAATTGCGCGGGTTTAGACGTGTTATGGGGTTTGTTCGTGTGGTCAGTGAGAAAAGGAGTCAAAGATGGGAGTTTTCAAGTACCTCAGGTCGAGCCTAGTGCCTTCGAACGAGTCCTCTAGCTTGGAGTCCAGGTGGGTGTTCTTGCCTCCTAAGCTATTACTAATTTCGAAAATGTTTTCAGCAGATTGATGTTGCATGTCAAGTTAGGATTTGTTAAATGCGTTAGAAATGGCAAGAAGTGAGCTATACCTGCTTAGGTTCGATTCATGTAGTTAATGGATGCCTAAGATTGTGATTCGAAGTGAATTATACGTGTTTAGCGTTAATTCGAATGCATGTAGTTAATGGATGCCTGAGATTGTAAATTGATGCAAATTATGTGCGTTTAGCTTCAATTCGAACCAATAAACGTGAATCATGCCTGAGTTGTTAATTCGAAGTAATTTAAATGTGTTTAGCGTCGATTCGAAACAATGAATGTAATTCATGCTTGAGATGTTAATTCGAAGTAATTTAAATGTGTTTAGCGTCGATTCGAAACAATGAATGTAATTCATGCTTGAGATGCTAATTCGAAGTTAATTTAACGTGTTTAGCATCGATTCAAGTTAATTAGTTGATGCATGAAAAAGAATTAAAAACGAAGTTATATTAACATGTTTAGCGTCGACTCAAGTTAATGAGATAACGTGCGAAAGAGAATTAAAATCGAAGTTGTGTTAACATGCTTAGCTTCTATTCAAGTTATTTAGCTAATATATGAAAAAGGGTTAAAATCGAAGTCCTTTTAACGTGTTTAGCTTCCATTCGAATTGATTAACCGATGCGTGCAAATGAGCTAATTTTGAGGTTAATGAAATGTGTTTAGCTTCGAATCAAGTGGATTAGCTAATGCATGTTAAAGGAATTAATCTCGAAGTTATATAAATGTGTTTAGCTTCGATTCGAGTTAAACTAGCTAATGCATGTAAACGAATTAAATTCGAAGCTATTGAAATATGCTTAGTCTTCACTCGAACCTCTGTTCTCTGTACATTCATGCTTAGGAAGGTTGCTTCGAAATGTATCGTATATGTTCACAATCAAATTATGTTTGATTTATTGAATAAAGTGTTGTCGATTTATGAATAAATGTGGCTATATGCGCGCTTATTGTAACGCTTCACTGAATGATGCTGGTTGCTCAGGTAAGAGCCTAAACCTTGCTCCCTTTTTACATAAGCTAATATGATAATAGGTTGTGATTAATGAATCGATGAATTGAGTTGGTAGTTGGATGGTTTGAGGAAAGAATCATGAGCGTTCGAGGTCTTGTGGTACGGTGCTTGTGAGGAGGGAGTTCGGGTTGTGAAATTACCGCAATCGTGTGGATTGCGAGGCCATGTGTGGCTCATTGTGTTGAAATGATTACGAAGTGTTTAAATGTGATATGTGTATTCCCTTTTCCTTGTATGTTTAAAATGTAACATGTGTGTGGAAGGGTGATGTTTTAGCAAATGACTTTTCATGTGTTTTAAATGAATAATAGCCATGTCTAGTAACGAGCTATGGCCTATTTTAGCTATTCAAATAGTGTTTGGGAGGAATCCCTAAAACGTTTTTAACAAAAGGGAGATGGGAATTATACGTTGAATGATTTTATTGTTTGAAACAGAAAATTACTAGCCGTTATGGCCGATACGCTTTAAGTGGCTAAGATAATGTGCTGCGGACAATATGATATGATGTAATGTTAACCTAGGGGATAAGTCCGGATAAACCCTAGAGGCCCTGACGAGGGCTAATGTAATGGTCCGATATGTTATATGTAGCCATCCCGGGAGTAAGAGCTTAAGCGTGAGCGGTAGGTCTCACTATGGGATCGAGAATAGTTCTTACCCAATCAGCAACCTGTAATGATCTTATGCCAGAAGTATTTTCGTACTAAGTTAAGAAAAGCAATTGGCCCTTTGCCATTTTTAAACGATTAAAAAGGAAAGGAAGTTCTTTTTATGGGCCCAAAAGGCTATATGAAATGATGTATGAAAAGCTTATAAGGGTCGTTACACGACCAAACGAAATGAAACTTCCTTTGAAGACTAAGAAAATGTTTTCAACGAAAGAAAGAAAGCTTTCAATGAATGAGTTATGAAATGATCTTCAAGCATGTTTGAATGTGGATTCTTAGCCTATGTATTAAAGGAAAGCTTTCAATGGATGCATTATGAATGATTCTTAAATATGGTTGAACGTGGATTCTAATCTTATGTGGTCATCATTCTTATCCATAGCAAACCTGTCTGATTTAAAGTGTATGAGATGAGAAAGAAAGTTATAGCACGTTAAAAATTCTATGAATGAAGGCGTCCTTCCTAAAAGAATGAACGTTGATATGTGAATAGCATGCGAGGGTGTCATATGGCTTAATATGATGTTTAAAGGTACTTAAATGCTTGATATGTGTTTATGTGTGTGATATGTATATTATATGAATGAAATACCAAGAAAAGTGTAATTATGAAAAGGGATAACCTTATATACACATCATATGATTGAGGGTTCATGTGTAGTTTAAATGGAGTGTTAGGAAGTTATATTATGAAAAGAAAAGATTCTTATACTTAGCCTTCGATGCTTACTCACGTGCCTAACTGCTTGCTAGTAAAGAATTCCGTCGTTGAGGAACCTAGAAATATGACTGAGTGGTCGAAGTGAGGTTTATGTTTAGTGATCCTCCCATAAAGGTTCTATGAATATCTATTATGATAGTAAAGTATGGAAACGTGATATGTGACTAGTAAAGATAGTATTGCCTGCAACGGTTTTGGTTTTAAGGGGGTTGGGGGACACTCACTGAGCGTGTGGTTGCTCATCCCACTACTCTTTCCTCTTTTCCCCAGGTTTTCCTTCTGACAGGAAGAAGTTGAGTCAGATAAGTCCAGAAGGAACCTATTGTTGCTTATAAGGCGTCGTATGTGCTCATTTTAAGGGATCTTACGTGTTTAATGAAGTCATGTAATGTACTCTTAGTTTATAAAGGTCTGTAAACGATTATTCTAATTCATGTAATGCATATGATATACAGGTCGCTCTGTATGGCCGTTTGAGCCAACCATCAAGTTAGTTAGATGTCTTCTTGGTTTAATTTAGCTATGTTTTGGGATGTAAATCTTAATACTCCGGTTTTGTTAACCGTTGAGTTGTATCGTCCATTTCTTCTTTATTCGTGAATCAACCTGGTTGGTGTACTCCGAGCGAGTGGCTCGTTGAGTTATGAACTCCGGCGTGTGGCCGTTGAGCTATGTTTTAAATGTTTTGCGCTTCCGTTGATTCACAGGGACTTATTGTAAGGCTTTTTGCCTGGAAATGGTCAGTTTTTAGGGGAAATTCTGCCCGTTTCGTCCCAGGAATTAAGTAAGAAGTTAGAAAAGCGTAACGCTTCTGGCCTAGGGGCTGGGGGTGTTACATTGATGGTATCAGAGCAAAGGTCCTGCGACCATAGGCCGCGACCTGAGTCTTGCATTTCATATAGTCACCTAGGAACACTTTGTGATTATGTGACGTATGCCTACTCTGTGTGCACGTGTGCCCTATAGTATGGCCATTTGCGACTTACGTATGGCTCGAGAAGATCGATTGAGTAAAAGCGGCAAGTTATGCGTTAGTGTAGGAGTCAAATAGCTCTCCCCACGCCTTCAAGTGACATTGTGAGAACTTCATTGGTGCAACATGTTCCTAATGTGTTAATTGATTTCATTGATTGACTTTTATGCGATCCGGGTAAACCGAACGAATAAAATGTGAGCTGTGTGTTAGGACGTGAACCCAATTCACTTCCATGTTCTTGTGTGAGCTAAGTGATGTTTTGAATGACAAACGTTTTCTTCGTGCGTTCTGATAAGAGGATCAATAGTTCAAGCACGTCGATTTAAAGTCGGACGATTGAAAGACCTTTCTTTAAGCTCTTCTTTGCCCCTAAAGTACGATTTGCTCCTCGGGCCCCATAATGGAGTGAGCAGATGTACTCAAAGGTTGGTAGGGAGGGAGCTAGAAGCAGTTAACCGTCCTTTTATTGAAAACAAAGAGATTCGAAATAGATGAGCTATTTTATTTTATTTTATTATTATTATTATTATTTTTTTAATCTTTTGGAACTCAAGATTTTGAGATGTTAATGTCGTTTTGACTATCGAGCCGAGTTTTTCTTACACCGAAGAATTAGCTTTTCGTTAGTAATGATGAGGTAGTCTAGGTTCACTAATGCGCGCCCTTATGTTTATCAAATGTTGCTCGTAAATGCGTATGTGGTAGACGTGTATGTTGATAGAATCCTTCGTATTGAGCTGGAAAAGGAATGATTGGAAATTGGCTGCCATGATTGATAATCCTACTAAATGGTACATTGCTGATGTGACTTTTGATTTGCCTGAGTGAAATTAAAGGATATTTTCGTATGCATGTGTGAAAATTTATGTGCTGATGGTACATTCCGTAAAAGTGTACCTACCGTTCTCCTTCTTTGCATACGAATTCCTATTCATGAATGGGGTGAGATGTTTTGGCCCGAACGAACCCTGATATACCCAGAAAGCTCAAGGGAGAAAGAACTTAGCAGACTTTGGAATTGTACATCGTAGACGATCCCTCCTAAGGCTAGCGACCTACAATAAGACTCCTACGATCCCCTATAAGATAGATGTACCTCGTAAGACACTAAGACCTCAACGTGTGCCTATGAGGCCATGGACGTCAACCATACCCACACAATTCTAGCCGCTCAACACCAATCTTTCCTAAATTGGATGGGGTTTAGAGCATGCCGTTGACCATAGACTGCAAAAGGAGGATTGTACGCATACCTACATGCCTAGGTGTTCTTTCTATGTGACAACATGTAGGTCCACATGCCTTAAAGATCTGTTTGATGTCATGTGCTGTGTAAGACCATAAGAGTACATATAGATAGGATCGTTGTATGGAACCATCGACGTGTTTATGATCAAATGCCAACAAAGTGAGTTTTTGTAATTGCTTGGCTTGAATTTAATTGAACCTGTGGCTGTATTAGTTAGATCGACTTGATGTGTGTGGCTAGTTTTGTACCATGACTCTGGAATCATCATTCATAGCTCATCAATGCTGGTTTCTCGCATTATAGTTGGATTAGTCGAACTCGATGTATGTAATGCATGACTAAATGAAGGTAGAGCTGCATTTACCTGAATAACGTTCATGGACATATATATATACCTCATGTCTAAGAAAGTAGTGTGGTAGAATACTCGGGATCATGTCAATCATGTATGTTTTCATTTTGTAAATTGCTTGCTGAATGTATGTTAGTCGGTTGCATGTTATCTCCAAATTCGTAGACTTGAGAATGCTGAAATGCTGATGCCATGCGGTACTATTGTGCTCGAGTAATGCTATGTGGTGCTACGTGACTCTCTTATTATTCCCAATGTGTTGTAAAAATTTCCTTGATGATCATCGTGATTCCACAAGTGACTGAATTCATGCTTTAGAATGAGACTGCCATATTTAACCTTGCGATCTCATCGTCCCAGGTGCCACACCTTTAGACGCTCACTTGTAGGTGCATACGCAGAGAGTTGTTGCCTGCCATGCAAACTGAGTCTAGAATATCAAAAATCTATGTTTCATTTTCGAATCAAACTCGATATGGTTTTCCACGCCAACTCAGTTGCCCCTCTTCAAGGCGATTTGCCCTCGGCGCCTAAATAGAGCGAGTAGACACTTGAAGAGGATTGGCGAGGAGGAGACTAGATACCATATGCCTTTTTCTTTTGATTTAAAGGAAGTAGTGATTGCAAATGAAACCTTTTTGATAACCTACCGCGTAAATCCTAGTTGTGGGCATGCATTCTAGGAAAGACCGAACTTAGATTTGGAATTTCGGGGACGAAATTCTTTTAAGGGGGGAAGAGTGTAAGACCCTGCATTTTTTGTTTTCCGTTAAGCTAACTAAATTTCCTTTCTACGATCTAAATTCGTATTTTTAGCAACTATATGAGTTAAATTATTGTCAATGTGCTTTTGGGAGCTATAATTTCATTAAAGACGAGATTATTATTGCTATTATTGATTTCAAAGTCAATTCGTGCCATTTATGCCTTTAAGTTATATCGATAATTTAATTTAGTCGTTATTCGATTTACTTAGTCGTTTCCTGAAAACGATTAGGTTTTCAACCTTAGAATTAGTTTTGTGGTTTATTTAAATCGAACCTTGACGTACTTGGAAACAAATAGTCGATAGAAGGTCGTATTATCGATTCGGGGCCAGATGGTCAAGTATGAAATCAGACTAGCGGTGCCATTTTATTGACCAACCAAGAACAAAAGAAAGGAAGGAGGGGCATTTTTGTAAATTCACCTAACCCCTTTTATTTTCCCCTTCTACCCGGTTGTGAACCCCAGGAAGCCGATGCTTCTCTCTCTCTTCCCTGCTCTTCTTCCTCTTCTCCTCCCTCACCATGGACGCCACCAAGGAAGCTCGAGAAACCCTTGATTTTGCCTCAACCCAATTCGAAATTCCCCTAATTCAAGCGTCCCCACCAACAAACGAACGTCTAGTGCGAAATTTGAGCAGAAACGGGGAAGAACCACCACGGTTTAGGTGAGTTTGGTCGGCGGTTCGAAGCCCAGACACAGGTCGAAGCAAGGCCATGTCATCTAGCTTTTAGTTGTGTCAATTCCTCTGCAATTCGCGAGTGAATTCGTAGCTTCGAGCATTCTCCTCAACCGAGTCAGTGAGTGAGTGTTTGGGTGAAATTAGGGTTCGAATTGCGCGGGTTTAGACGTGTTATGGGGTTTGTTCGTGTGGTCAGTGAGAAAAGGAGTCAAAGATGGGAGTTTTCAAGTACCTCAGGTCGAGCCTAGTGCCTTCGAACGAGTCCTCTAGCTTGGAGTCCAGGTGGGTGTTCTCGCCTCCTAAGCTATTACTAATTTCGAAAATGTTTTCAGCAGATTGATGTTGCATGTCAAGTTAGGGTTTGTTAAATGCGTTAGAAATGGCAAGAAGTGAGCTATACCTGCTTAGGTTCGATTCATGTAGTTAATGGATGCCTAAGATTGTGATTCGAAGTGAATTATACGTGTTTAGCGTTAATTCGAATGCATGTAGTTAATGGATGCCTGAGATTGTAAATTGATGCAAATTATGTGCGTTTAGCTTCAATTCGAACCAATAAACGTGAATCATGCCTGAGTTGTTAATTTGAAGTAATTTAAATGTGTTTAGCGTCGATTCGAAACAATGAATGTAATTCATGCTTAAGATGTTAATTCGAAGTAATTTAAATGTGTTTAGCGTCGATTCGAAACAATGAATGTAATTCATGCTTGAGATGCTAATTCGAAGTTAATTTAACGTGTTTAGCATCGATTCAAGTTAATTAGTTGATGCATGAAAAAGAATTAAAAACGAAGTTATATTAACATGTTTAGCGTCGACTCAAGTTAATGAGATAACGTGCGAAAGAGAATTAAAATCGAAGTTGTGTTAACATGCTTAGCTTCTATTCAAGTTATTTAGCTAATATATGAAAAAGGGTTAAAATCGAAGTCCTTTTAACGTGTTTAGCTTCCATTCGAATTGATTAACCGATGCGTGCAAATGAGCTAATTTTGAGGTTAATGAAATGTGTTTAGCTTCGAATCAAGTGGATTAGCTAATGCATGTTAAAGGGAAGTTATATAAATGTGTTTAGCTTCGATTCGAGTTAAACTAGCTAATGCATGTAAACGAATTAAATTCGAAGCTATTGAAATATGCTTAGTCTTCACTCGAACCTCTGTTCTCTGTACATTCATGCTTAGGAAAGTTGCTTCGAAATGTATCGTATATGTTCACAATCAAATTATGTTTGATTTATTGAATAAAGTGTTGTCGATTTATGAATAAATGTGGCTATATGCACGCTTATTGTAACGCTTCGCTGAATGATGCTGGTTGCTCAGGTAAGAGCCTAAACCTTGCTCCCTTTTACATAAGCTAATATGATAATAGGTTGTGATTAATGAATCGATGAATTGAGTTGGTAGTTGGATGGTTTGAGGAAAGAATCATGAGCGTTCGAGGTCTTGTGGTACGGTGCTTGCGAGGAGGGAGTTCGGGTTGTGAAATTACCGCAATCGTGTGGATTGCGAGGCCATGTGTGGCTCATTGTGTTGAAATAATTACGAAGTGTTTAAATGTGATATGTGTATTTCCCTTTTCCTTGTATGTTTAAAATGTAACATGTGTGTGGAAGGGTGATGTTTTAGCAAATGACTTTTCATGTGTTTTAAATGAATAATAGCCATGTCTAGTAACGAGCTATGACCTATTTTAGCTATTCAAATAGTGTTTGGGAGGAATCCCTAAAACGTTTTTAACAAAAGGGAGATGGGAATTATACGTTGAATGATTTTATTGTTTGAAACGGAAAATTACTAGCCGTTATGGCCGATACGCTTTAAGTGGCTAAGATAATGTGCTGCGGACAATATGATATGATGTAATGTTAACCTAGGGGATAAGTCCGGATAAACCCTAGAGGCCCTGACGAGGGCTAATGTAACGGTCCGATATGTTATATGTAGCCATCCCGGGAGAAAGAGCTTAAGCGTGAGCGGTAGGTCTCACTATGGGATCGAGAATAGTTCCTACCCAATCAGCAACCTGTAATGATCTTATGCCAGAAGTATTTTCGTACTAAGTTAAGAAAAGCAATTGGCCCTTTGCCATTTTTAAACGATTAAAAAGGAAAGAAAGTTCTTTTTATGATCCCAAAAGGCTATATGGAATGATGTATGGAAAGCTTATAAGGGTCACTACGCGACCAAAAGAAATGGGACTTCCTTTGAAGACTAAGAAAATGTTTTCAACGAAAGAAAGAAAGCTTTCAATGAATGAGTTATGAAATGATCTTCAAACATGTTTGAATGTGGATTCTTAGCCTATGTGTTAAAGGAAAGTTTTCAATGGATGCATTATGAATGATTGTTAAATATGGTTGAACGGGATTCTAATCTTATATGGCATCATCCTTATCCATTTCAAACCTGTCTGATTTAAAGTGTATGAGATGAGAAAGAAAGTTATAGCACGTTAAAAATTCTATGAATGAAGGCGTTTCTTCCTAAAAGAACGAACGTTGATATGCGAATAGCATGCGAGGGTGTCATATGGCTTAATATGATGTTTAAAGGTACTTAAATGCTTGATATGTGTGTATGTGTGTGATCTGTATATTATATGAACGAAATATCAAGAAAAGTGTGAATATGAAAAAGGATAACCTTAAATACACATCATATGATTGAGGGTTCATGTGTAATTTAAATGGAGTGTTAGGAAGTTATTTTATGAAAAGAAAAGATCCTTATACTTAGCCTTCGATGCTTACTCACGTGCCTAACTGCTTGCTAGTAAAGAATTCCGTCGTTGAGGAACCTAGAAATATGACTGAGTGGTCGAAGTGAGGTTTATGTTTAGTGATCCTCCCATAAAGGTTCTATGAATATCTATTATGATAGTAAAGTATGGAAACGTGATATGTGACTAGTAAAGATAGTATTGCCTGCAATGGTTTTGGTTTTAAGGGGGTTGGGGGACACTCACTGAGCGTGTGGTTGCTCATCCCACTACTCTTTCCCTTTTCCCCAGGTTTTCCTTCTGACAGGAAGAAGTTGAGTCAGATAAGTCCAGAAGGAACCTATTGTTGCTTACAAGGCGTCGCATGTGCTCATTTGAAGGGATCTTACGTGTTTAATGAAGTCATGTAATGTACTCTTAGTTTATAAAGGTCTGTAAACGATTATTCTAATTCATGTAATGCATATGATATACAGGTCGCTCTGTACGGCCGTTTGAGCCAACCATCAAGTTAGTTAGATGTCTTCTTGGTTTAATTTAGCTATGTTTTGGGATGTAAATCTTAATACTCCGGTTTTGTTAACCGTTGAGTTGTATCGTCCATTTCTTCTTTATTCGTGAATCAACCTGGTTGGTGTACTCCGAGCGAGTGGCTCGTTGAGTTATGAATTCTGGCGTGTGGCCGTTGAGCTATGTTTTAAATGTTTTGCATTTCTGTTGATTCACAGGGACTTATTGTAAGGCTTTTTGCCTAGAAATGGTCAGTTTTTAGGGGAAATTCTGCCCGTTTCGTCCCAGGAATTAAGTAAGAAGTTAGAAAAGCGTAACGCTTCTGGCCTAGGGGCTGGGGGTGTTACAGTAACCCTCATTTGCAATCCTTGGGTCAAAGTTATACCTTAGGGCTTATCTATAGCTAGCAGGAATTAGCCACTGATAGGCAAATGACCATTTCAAGGAAAGGACAGTGGCATGAATGGCCTTCCGAACATACGTTGAGGCCTTATGACATTTTTTCTCAAAGGTGATTGTAGGAGTCTTAGGATCTTGCAGGGCAGAGGGGATGTTCTACCTTCTATTATGAAGCATTATAGCTTTTATACTCTGTGCCAATGCTTAAGAATGTGCTGAGGTCACATCATCAAATCACTTAGGCCACACAGTTAATTAATCACACTAATAATCATACCAAAACCATGTTTGTACATAAAAGCATTACATATGCCACATTATCACGAAGATGTTCCTAGATAACTATATGAAATGCAAGACTCAGGTCATGGCCTGTGGTCGTAGGACCTTGCTCTGATACCATCTGTAACACCCCTAACCCTAGGGCTAGTGATGTTAATGGTTTCTTAAATTCTGGGGTGAAATAGAGAGAATTCCGCCTAAAAATAGACCATAGCCCAGGCTTAAAGCCTTATCTTAGGTCCCTACAATGATAATCACAAAAGGTATGTCCACAATCTCAACGACTACATGGCGAAGATCCTAATTCTATGGGCTACCTGCCTGAAGCACCCCAAGTATAGGTTCAATAATAGAAAAGAAATAAAAAGTACAAGTCAACGGATCGCACATCCAGAGTGTTGGGATTTACATCCCAACCAGAAACAATTCCAAATGAAAAGACGACAAACTAATCAGTTGGTTAGCTCACATGGCCATACAGAGTGACTTCTAGACAGTATGCATTACATGACTTCAGTAATTAATCTACATGCACTCAAGAACCTAAAATACATTACCACACATTATTAGACTCATAAATTTACATACAAAAAAAACATATAATTTTATTTTTAGAGTAGTAAGGGAGACTCCAACTCAGCTTACGTGAATCACCTTCTACCTCACATTTTAAGAACCTGGGGAAAAGGAAAAATAGAGAGGGGGATAAGCTACCACACATACAATGAATGGTTCTCAACCTCGAGAAAGCAAAACCATTGCACATAATACATTAGATAACATTCACACACCATTTGATATATAACATCGTATAATAATCATTTAAGGTCCCCCATATTCATATTTACTTTGATAACCTTGCAGGATTGATGGTATCCCTATCCTCTGTTTATTTCATGATCAAGAGTACTCAATTGGCCTAAAATATGTCTCTTATTGCTTAGTAGGTACACTCACTTGCTCAACGTCACATAGAAGGCATACTAAATTCAAAAGCAAACTGGCCCACGCACTAGTTCAAGGAGGGAGAACAGAAGAGCATGTAGTTCACACATAAGTACTTGGCATTGAGGCAAGGACCATCACTTTAAATTAAAGTATGCATTTATAAAACAGTCGTAATTCACTAGAAATGATTTGGATCTCAACAAAGGCTATTTTCAAGAGTATATGCACTTTTCCAAATCTTTGCACTCGCATAGTCTTGAATAAGGAATTTATATCACGTAGCAAGTACGAAATAATTTCTTAGGGCATCAGATTCTCCTATATGTGCTATTTAAGGGAGATCTATAGTCTCCTTAAGTGAGATGTACACTCGCCCTTCATGTTATCACCGAGGCATAACAATGGATCTTGCCCTCATCAGGGTCTTCTAAGTTCCCACTTCTGGGTCTACTCCCTAGGTATTAGTTCAAACACATAACACCATTCTACTAACCCAAAATGTTTCAGATGCATTTCACTTTAAACACACTAGCATTAAAATTCTCATTGTTTCACAAACAATGCCATTTCAACTTTTACGAAGGCTAAAAATCCTTACCAAATTTAGGTTCACTCAGGAAAAGCATATGACAATTCATTTTATCAAAACATGCTTTTGAATGAATCAATGTCCAAGTATAGATTCGCTTTTCAAGGGAATGCTATTAAAACTCATTTTAAGAGTTTACAAGCATACATCCCACTCATAATTAATCTTGCTTAGATGCATTCTTATGAAACTTGTGATCTAACATGCAAACTTGATCATGAAACTCACGAAAACATGCTATATCGAAGCAATTGTCATACACACTTATCAATGCACGGTTTTAAACACATTGCAGGCATTCTTAGTTGTAATTCATATTACTTTTCACTCAACAGCTCACTTGCATAGCCTCTAGGGACAATCGAAGAATCATTAAAACTTATTTTAGAAGCCATTAGTTGCGATTTACTTATAATTAATCTCACTTGAAGGAACTCAATAGTTCGATGGTTAAATTCATTTCAGTTTGCGAGACGTGAGGCCTCTTAAACACGTTTGCCAATATTATTCAATACTATTAGTTACAAAAGGCATTGTTTTCGTATATGGACAACCACTAACTCAGTTTAGTCTCAATTTGTTACAAATAGCAGCTCAATTCAAGCAACTAAATAGCCAATAATTCGATTACGAATTCGGTTCACTTCCAATAGCCAAGCAACTCAATTTAAAGGTCAACCAATACTGGTTAGCCAGACAAAGTTGACTACAATTTCAGCTTACTCAAACAACTCATTCTTAATGTCATGTTATGCCAAGTAACCAATATCTTGATTACGATTCTAGTTCATTCAAGCAATTCATTCTTAATGTCTTATTTTTGCCTAATAACCAAACCATCTTTCTACTGTACTTAATACCTATACATTCCAATTGATTCCCAAATGAAATCAATGAACTCCACAAGTGCACAATAATCAGATAACTAGGTAAAATAAACGTCAAAACTTGTGAAATTAATAGTAGTTTCGGAATCAAGAACGACCATCTCGATTCCAAGCTATGGGACCCATTTAATGGGTGATGGTGTCGTTTTTAGGTGACCCAAGTCCGGTTTCTAGCCCTCTCTTTTTGCTGCTGGTCATGAATGTGAGGCCAAGACGCCACCACCGACACCTCTTCACCTTCCCTGCCTTCAAGCCAGGCCAGCGGTAACCCTAACCCTCCAATACTCATTTCTAGTGGCCCCTGGGTCGAGTCGCCAGCGGGGCCACTGTGAATAGGCTTCCACTTTCGAACCTAGACATCGCCGCCCACCTCTGGCCTGCTAACTCTTTCACTATTCTCGAGCTCACTGGGATTTGTTGCACTTGAAAGGGGCCGTAAGTGGCGACGATGGTCGACTCACCGGCCTTCGGCATGGCGGTGGCACACCACCGCCCTCTCTCTGTTGGCATGCCGGGGGTCGCGGGATTGGGTCGAAACCCCCTTCTCTAGCCTCTCCCATTCCCAACTAGGGGTTTTGCCCCGTTTGCATCTTTTTCTTTTATTTATTTATTTTTCGCCTTGTCTACTTATTAGACTAAAATGACCGTAGTGATCTCGTAGTCATCCAAACCCAACTTGCTAATCTCGTATAATTATACTTCAATCCAAAATTATTGAACTCATTAATTTTACGTAATTGCATAACAATTCAGGAAATTTAATAAGATTACTCCGTATAAATATTACACCTAGTTACTATGCAAACAAATTATCTAACACGGCCAATTTAAGTAGAGGCCACAGCTAATAAAAATCGTAATCTAAATGGTTAGCCCTAGATTAAGAACCTTGGGCATTACATTCTCCACTTAAAAGAATTTCGTTATTGAAATTCCAACATTCACAATTCAATCACACATAAGATTTGCATACACATGACATGATCTGCATAATTCATAGTAGAATTCAAAATCTTATTTTACAAGTAATTGTATCTTTCAAATCGAAAAAGAGGTTTATGTATCCAGTCCCCTCTTCGTAATTCCTCTTCAAGTGTCTATTCACTCTACTAGGGCACCGAAGGCAAATCACATTGGAGAGGAGCAAATGAGTTGTCATGGATAAGTAAACACAAACTTTCAATATGAATCTAAGCAATTCCAGCATAATAACCGACATCCCTATGTTTATACAACCCCAGCTAACTTTTAAGCCTTTCATTCATGGCAACTTATACAGGACATGTCAAGGTCGTATGAAGGCGGTCAACTTCAACAAGCTCAGTCAAAGGCTTGAAGATATCAAATCACTCTAAGGTTCAATCAATCAAGCAGGAAGCTACCGCATCACACTAAAGTAGCGGAGACATCATATTACATAGCATCAATAATGACGGAACTAGAAGTAGCACTCGAAGTCACATTGACATCCCGTAGAGTCAACAACACAACACAACACTCCTGAGATTAAGAATCATACGGAACATGAACCAACATAACATGACGAAAGGAACAATTTGAAATAAAATGCTATGGCAAAAATGTAAGTCGATAGATGGTAAAAGTCCGTTATAGGTCTGAACATAAGTCATTTAAGGGAGGAAGATACGTGGTTTCTTGGTCATGATAGATTTTGTAAACAGTCTGCATGCCTAGCATTGCCTTTATATAGGTTAACTATCATACCATGGAAGTTCAACTGCTAAGGTATGGTGTTGTTACCTGGGCATCACCACTAGGAGACTTGTAGTTTTTGTTAGGAAGGAAGTCCACTAAGTAGTTGCTTAGAGCTCCTACGCAAATAACTCGACAGTTATACTTAGCAAGCGGGTGATTTCCGACTTGTATGCATAGTTAAAAGACAAGCAGACAAGATAATTGTTATAGTTTTGATGGTGGGGAGACCATCCCTAGGGTTAGCATTTGAAATGAGTCATCCCTTAAGTCATAGATATATATAAATGAATGGTTTTGCTCATAGACATGTAAGCGTTGATATTGGGTTCGAAGTATAGTAATCATAATAAATAGAATGGTAGCATGGTGACTCAATAACAAGGCGTCCATAATGGGGGTAAGGCCACGTACAATAATCACGGTATTGTAAAATAGCAATGGGAACATGCATAATGGCTAACACAGCACAACTCTAGAATTTCCTATGAAAACTACCATAAGGCACATGACACTTATCACGTGACACTTATCATTCTAAGGGTATATGTCATTTGCAAATTAATTATAACACACGTAAAATAGTGCTGGGGGGTATGTGATGCGTGACAATTCAGTTATATTACATTGTGCATTGAGATTAGATATGGCACTATTCGTATATTACACAACCCACTTGTTGAATGGTTGCTTCGGACATTTAGACCAATGTCTCGTACTATAAATATAGCTGTGGTTACAAATGGAAGATCTCCGATCAAATACATGGTCAAAAGGACAGTAATCACACATCGTAATCTCAATAATGTAACCGAAGAAAAGGTTTACCTTAGGTTCTCCATATAAGACTAATTCTCTCTAAATCATGTAATTGTGCGAATATAATGACATACTCCTATACTTGAATTTAGGTTCCCCACCATCTTAATTAGATTATCAAAGTGTTTGATGCAAAACCACTGTAGTTCATGCATTTCAATGAATTACTTCAACAACTATGCTTCGTAACTAATAGCACTGCAAGCGCACGGTGGCGTTGTAGCAAATCAAGGTAATCTCCCACAAGGATTAGGTTTATCTATTGGGCTTTACCCCCTCAAGATAGGCTAAGCAAATTAAAATTTCAGATTGAAACTAAACTAGTCTATTATCTAATCTAATGGATAAAAAATTTATTGCTACTGCTGCAACGCAAGCAGATAAGTGTTGTAGTGTAGTAAAGATACCGTTCCTTTGAAGACCAATTGTAATCTATTGAGGTTTAACCTTTAAAAGTGCTAAGCAAGCAATTTCAATTAAGAGGTTGAATAAAACTATAACCTAATTGAAGAATTCAATCACCATGTAAAGATGTGGATCAATGTAATATATTATGTACTTGAACTATTATGGGGGATTGAAAGGCATGTAATCGCATGTAGATTTCAATCTTCTTTTGAAACAACTGAATAGCCTAAACTAACAAGTCATTCTTTCAAATGCCCTTGTTTAGCCTAAGTTATATATCTTTGATAGCTAGAAGTCCTCTTAACAAGCAAATCTCTTTCAAGTATTCCTAAATCAAGTCCTATTTCGTCAATCAAATAGCAAGTTTCACCTTTCAGTCCTTTACTTAACTATTTAGAATTAGAGAATGAATTTGGCCAAAATCTAATCACAACAATTACACACATAAGATAGAATTTAACTAATCCCAATCAAGAACAAGAACAATTAAATAAAGATGAAAGATTCTAACATTAATGCTTGCTAACAATCCCTAGATTGAGAAAACTACTCACACATACTCCAATCAATAGAATGATAAGTGCTCAATATGTATATCATTTTAGGACTATTTTGTGTCATTTTTAGGAGAATATTGTGCATGCTTCTATTCCTAATTTATGCTTGGGTATAGTTGTTTGAAGTGTTTTACAAGATTTTAAGCCTTTTCACCCAGCATTTGCCCCTTAGTAGCTGAATTTTGACCCCCCACGGTCATTCATGTTATGCCATGTCTGTGGAGCAAAGAATGAGCAGAAACCCGGTTCCAGCGCAGACGGTCGGATCTTGGTGCCCGCCACAGAGCGTGGTGAGCCTGTAACTACTGCCCCTTCATCTTGCCTCGGCTGTGTGGCTAAAATCAAGCGAGCCCCTCTATAAAAGGGCCCGTTCTGCAGCAGTAGAAGACATCCCTTAGCAACCAAAAGCATAGAGTTAGCATAGATTAGAGCTTTCGCCTAGTTTCTTTCTTTCTCAAATTTTGTTATTTCTAGTTTGGTTATTATATTGGTGTGATTCTTGAGTGTGAGTGTTTTGTTCTTGACGCAGTTTTGAAGCCCTTGTTGAAGGCCATCTCATTCAAGCCCTTTTCGGTCCGATTTCTCCAAAACGTTAGTTAGTTGCTTGATCTTTTAACCATGTCTGAGTAGTTTTCTTTAGTCTAGGGATTTAGTTGTTTGTGGAAGTGTAGTTGGATTATGTTTTAATCTATATAGTTGTGCTTATTTTCATGATTGGTTTGATTTCATTTTGTTAGGTGTTTGATATGTTGTGAGTTGATTTTTGGCTAAAATTTGCTTGCACACTTGAAACAATCGAGTGTAAAAGTGAAAGGTGACATGTGGTTGTTGGACTGCTTGATATGACTTAACATAACTTCATCTCAAAAGAGAGATTTGCATGTTAGGAGGGCTAGTAAGTAATCTAAGACATTAAACTCAATTAAGGCAAATTAGTTTGAAAGAACGACCCTTGCTTAGTTTAGGCAAATTTAGTTGATTTCGAAAGAATAGACTAAATTTCTAAATAGATTACAATTCCTCGAAGTTAACCAATTAGAGAAGAGCACATGTTCATTATTTTTGACCCAATCACCCTTTTATAACTACAAAAATTCCTAAACGTTTTTCCCTTATTGATTTAGAAAAGTTAATTTGCAGTTGTTAATTGAATTCCCTTGAATTAGAGTTTTGCTTAGCACATTCTGACAAACAACACTTGATAGATTACATTAGTCCATGAGGAACGATATCTTTTATCTATGCTACAACTACCCATGCACTTGCGGCAGTGGTCACAAAAGTAAACAGAGTTTTTGAGAGAAGAAAACTTAACGCAATTAGAGATCCTTCAAGGGTTTCCCGACTTTGCATGGGCTCCAAAAAAGCAAGCCTTTTTTCAACACTCACACTCAAAACTAGTGAAAATCTAAACTAAACTTAGAAAAAATAGAAAAGTAATGAAAAACTAGAGAGAATAACTCTTTTCTTTGCTGTGTTTAGTGCTTTATGCTGTGAAAATGGCCTTATTTACAGAGAAACACAATGAACCTCAGCCACATGATAAGGAAAAATAAACAGGCTAGCAGTTATGGCCTCACCACGGACCGTGGCCTTTACCACGGACAGTCCGTGGAGGGCTCTGTCTCGATGATATTCTTTTCTTTCTTACTTCTACAGGCATGGTGATTTGGGGGTGGTATTGGGGAGTCCAATTACACTCAATTACAGTCAACTTTGAGGTAAAATGGTCCAAAAACATGCAAAATACATAAAAGAACTATACCTGAGCGTAAAACCCGAAAAAGGAGTATAAATTATAACATAAAACACATAATTCTCTCTAACATTGACACAAAATGACCCTAAAATGATATACTCTTTAAGCACTTATCAATTTCCATATGCTTAAGCTATTGCATGTCCCCAATCAATTATGAAACTGATCCTAAAGATAGGAATAACCTTCTCAGGAAGACATCAGTAGCAGCATTAATAATCAAATCAACACAAGAAGTTTAGCCTAAAAGTGATGAAAAATTTATAAACAGGTAGAAGAAGGAAATTTTCCAAGAAGGTAAAAACCATCACATCAAAGTATTAAATCAATTGCTCAAATCAACTTGAACAATCATATTGGAAAATATTATAGTGAGTAGGGCCTAGAAGAACTAATAGAACCTCACTTTAGGGATGAGACACCCATCACTCATGTGTTTAAAATAAAATATTAGTTCCCTCCTTACCTTTACCCATTTGCAAAAGTCCTCATGATTACCTTGTATGTTTTGCGTTATGCTGGTGGCGAATTAGATTCTCTTATCAAGCTTATGGTTGATTTGGTTCCACAGAATAAAAGCCAAAGACTAAGAACATAAATCATCATTTTCCAACTAAAACATACTCCTTAGGATATCAACAACATGCCCAAATGATGTTACAAGAAAAAGTGCCTAATATAAAACCTGTGCCAAATCCTCTTATTGCATCATTTTTCTTTCTTTTCATTTCTTTTTTCAACATATACACATTTTTTTTCTCTCCACATCTTTTTTCTCCTATCCTTTTCTTTTTCCTACGAGGAGGTTAATGGCAAAGGAAACTTGCATTTTCAACACTTGTCTTGTAGCTCACAAAGCATAACCCAATTGACTTTGAATGGAAAAATAAAGCATGAATCCCTTATCATATCCAACCAAACCACAATAAGGTTATTATCCACAAGCTACTCCTAATTAACTATGAAACTCTATAATCTTGGATAAAAGGATAAGACATATGTATTTGCCAAAAAACAATAATATGGGTTCTCATAAAAAAAAGGGTAAAGGATTAAAGGGTAGTAAGAGGTAAATTATTCACATAAAGGTGGCTATTTGATCAATGTAGCTTATAAAGTCAAAGAATGCCTCAATCATGTTGCCTAAATAAGCATGCTAAATGTGGTCTTAAACAAGAGCCAAAGCAAGTTTTGGAGACTTGAAATTTAGGAAGAGTTAGACATGAAAAGAATATGAGACTAAGTTGATGGATTAGTCTATTTAGGCTCCAAATCTTATAGCACAAGGCTCATCTAGCTCTTGAAATCATACGCCAGATGCTCAGAGTTTTCAAACTATGCTTAATTATTCTTGGCATGAGCATCTGGCGTATGATTTCAAGAGCTAGATGAGCCTTGTGCTATAAGATTTGGAGCCTAAATAGACTAATCCATCAACTTAGTCTCATATTCTTTTCATGTCTAACTCTTCCTAAATTTCAAGTCTCCAAAACTTGCTTTGACTCTTGTTTAAGACCACATTTAGCATGCTTATTTAGGCAACATGATTGAGGCATTCTTTGACTTTATAAGCTACATTGATCAAATAGCCACCTTTATGTGAATAATTTACCTCTTACTACCCTTTAATCCTTTACCCTTTTTTTTATGAGAACCCATATTATTGTCTTTTGGCAAATACATATGTCTTATCCTTTTATCCAAGATTATAGAGTTTCATAGTTAATTAGGAGTAGCTTGTGGATAATAACCTTATTGTGGTTTGGTTGGATATGATAAGGGATTCATGCTTTATTTTTCCATTCAAAGTCAATTGGGTTATGCTTTGTGAGCTACAAGACAAGTGTTGAAAATGCAAGTTTCCTTTGCCATTAACCTCCTCGTAGGAAAAAGAAAAGGATAGGAGAAAAAAGATGTGGAGAGAAAAAAAAGGGTCTAACAAAAAGAAAAGCTCATCATTGGAGGATTTATAGGCTTTTTCCTTTTGATATTTTTTTATTTTTTCTATTTTTAGTTTTTATTTTTTTCTGTAGTGGCCACTCCCTACAAGTGCACGGTTGTCGTAGTATAGATAAAATATCATCCTCAGAGATCAAAGTAATCTATTAAGTTCTTTCTATCAGAAAATGATAAGCAACAACTTAATCGAGGATGTGATTTAACAGCTCTTAATTAACTGATTCTAAATTCATTCAAGAAGAAACGCCTAGGGATTTATGTAGTTAAGAAATGGTGTTGGATCAATATGACTGACATGCGCTTTTCTCTAATTGGATTATTTTGAGGAAGTGTAATCTATTCAGAATTTAGTCTATTCTTAAGAAATCAACCAAATTGCCTAAAGTAATCAAAAGTCTTTCTTTCAAACTAATTCGTCTTAATCTAAGTTCAATGTTTTTGATTACTCTCTAGTCATCCCAACATGCCAATCTATTTTTCGACTCATCGCTATACTACGTTTTATCAAGTAGTCTAACAATCAAATTTCACATTTGAGTTCTTCATTCAATTATGTCAAGTAAGCAAGAAAATTTGGCCAAAATCTACTCACAACATGATATTTACTTAACGAAATCAAACCAACCATGAAACAAAAGCACAATTCTATTGATTTTAACATGATCCAACCACACTTCCGTTAACTAACAAATCCTTGGACAAGATAAACTACTAACTAATGATTAAAGATTAAATAACTAATCAATCGAATTAGCAAAATCTGAGTGGGAAGGGCTTGACAAAGACAGCCTTCAATAAAGTCTTCAAACTGCCAATAAAACTGAACTCTTCACTTAAGATTTCTCACTTGCACAAAAAGCAAACTAAAAATCCTAAAAAGTGTAAAAATTAGGAAGGAAATGGACTAATCTATGCTATGCTTCTCTCCTTTTTCTGCTGCTGAGGGATGAGTTTATAAAGAAGAACAAGAGGATTTTCAGCAACATAGCCGAAGGGAAAATGAAGAGGCTACAGTTGCACAGCTCACCACGGTCTGTGGCGGGCACCACGGTTGGACCGTGCTCTTGCCTAGAACCAAATTTTTTGCTCTTCTCTTGCTCTAGGGGCATAACACCTCATAGACATCCTTACCCAAGCATGATAGCCACATCAAACTACTATACTCAAGCATAAATCAACAATAGGAGTATAAATGGTAACTAAAAGCCCATAATTCTCCAAAAAAATGTAGCAAAATGGCCCTAAAATGATATATATGATAGGCACTTATCGAACTCCTCCATGCTTAAATTGTTGGTTGTTCTTAAGCAATGCTAAAACAAAAAATTATTCAAAATCTCCTCAGGATAGACATGGGCAGCATTTCAATGGCAAAGCCAATCCAAAATTAGCCCAAAAAGACGTAAAAATCATTTTGCAAATCGGCTAGGGAATGAAATTTTCAAAAACACTTGATATAGTTTATACGAAGCTTCCAAGTTGAAGACAAAGTCTTTTTACGATTTGGCAATCTTATTACATTTATACGAAGCTTTCAAGTTGAAAACGAAGTCGTTTTATGATTTAGTAACCTTATTACGTTTATACGAAGCATATAAGTTAGAAACTAAGTCGTTTTATGATTTAGTAAAAATTTTATGTTTATAAGACTCTTTTAAGTTATTTACGAAATTGATTTACGTGTTTGCAAACTTATTACATTTATGAGAAACTTTCAAGTTATTTACGAATCGATTTACGATTTAGTAAACTTATTCCGTTTATAAGAAGCTTTTAAGCCAAAACGGTTGAACTATAAACATTTCGAAAGGTTATGGTCATTTTGTTTAAAAGTAAGATTTTAGCAAAGTAAGCATCTGAAGAATAGAAATGTAATGCGATTTTAAAGGCTATGAAAGTGCTAGGCAAGTGGCCAGACCTTGAGGGTGGGAACTGGATGCAAAGATGGCATGAGCTGTTTCCCCCAAAGGTAATGTTGGGAGTTGGACGCAGAGATGGCGTGAGCTGTTCCAGGGAGCTGGACTCAAGATATGATTACCTTGGTGTGAGCTGTTCCTTGATGCGTAACGCATAAGAAAATCTTAAGGGGAACTAGACTTAGGATATGATTATCCTTGTGTGAACTATTACCCCACAGAGGACAGTATCGAGATTAGAGTTGCTCTACTAAGACGCATTTTGGCCAAAAGTTAAGTACGTATACCCCAGGGATGACGTAGATTAAGAGTGACGATCTCACTTAAGGGTAGTGTTGACCTCCCCTAGCCAGCACAATAAGATGTTTTTATGTTATAAGTAAGTTCTTGATAAAAAGGAGATTTGACTTTTTGCCATTCTAAGCATTTCAGAAAAGAAAATAAGTTCTTTTAAAGGAATATGAGCCTCAAGCGGCCAAGTAAAGCATTTTTAAGAAAAGAAGAAATCTTTCAAATGTACATAACCTGCATATATTTTATAAATGTGTTCTGAATATAGTTTAAATGAAATTTGAAATAAAATGTAGTTACATTCTAGTAATGCATCGTACATTCAACCTTTTTAATGTGCATATTCGATGAAAGGATGTTTCTTGCCAAGCCTTTCTTACCAGTTTAGATGTTTCGAGAATTTTTAGAAAGAATTGTAAGCCTTAAAGAAGTTAGCGTGAATTATAAACCAATCTTGGAAAATATGAAGAGTCACTGCATTTTCAAAAGTATATTTGAAGGCTTCAAACTCAATCCCTGTTGCTTATTTGATTATGTGCCTAACTATTTGTTAGTAGGGAAGCTTCGCCGTTCAGGGCTTAGAAACAAGTTGAGGGGTTAGAATGAAGTTTTAAGGGTGGTGATCTTCCTTTGGGGATTTTGATTGTCTAATATGATAGTAAAGTATGAATGCGTGATATGTGGCTATTATTAGTATTATTGCTTGCAACTGTTTTGGGTTTTAAGGAGTAGGGGAATTTTCACTGAACGTGTGGTTGCTCATCACTTTATCATTCCCCTTTTTCCCAGGTTCAATTTGAGTAGGTATAAGAGGCCCCTTGAAGTTGTTTTGATGCCGACCCCTCAGAAGTCTCTGCCAGCTTTGCAAAGTGTCTGATGCCTACCACGTTGTAAATTTTTAAGTTTATTGTTGTTTGTGAAAGCATGTAGCCGACTCTGTAGCTATATATGTAGCATTCTAACTCTTGTTTTAGTTGTTTGATCATTAGTGATCCGGACGAGTGGCCCGAGGCAGTGAACTGGGGTTATTTTAGCGTATGTTATTCCTCATTACCAGTTTACAGGTACCCTTAGCTGAGATAAGACCCTAAAATGTTGCTAAAATAGGGGAAACTCTGGCAGTTTTATTTTAAAATGATTATCTAAATGCTAATCCAAACCCTCAATCTTCAAGAACCTTATGGATTTCCCTGTAGGAAGTCCTGGCGGTGTGACTTTCCTTAAGTTGGGGGCGTTACATTAGGTGGTATCAGAGCCATAGGTTTGCATTATGCGTTTAGATAGCATAATAGGCATGTGCTATATAAAGATACGTGACTTATGTGCCTATGTGATCGTGTCTTGCCTGGTATTACTTGTATTAACAAGTGTATCATTTTATAATATGTATGTATATGCCGGTTCTTCTCTTACTATCACAGTGGTAGTGTAGGACGGTTTTGCAAATCATCGATCACGTTTACCTCCCTTTTTAGTTGGCTGCATAGGATGCGGTTATATTCTGGCATGCAATGGATGATGGGGAAGAAGTTGAGGAGGGATACTTTAATTTTTGTGAAATAGTTTGGTTTCATTGCAAGAAGATTAACTACAGAGGCGGTGAATCTTATGAGATGACTTATGAAATTCTAGAGGGGTAGAAGAAAAGGGTTTGCATATGGTGTTTATTTATATTGAGAAGGCTTGTGATAGGGTGCCTTGAGAAGTGCATTGGAATTATGAAGAAAGAATTATTTACCTTTTTATTATGTTTATTGAAGATATGTATGGGAGAGCAGAGACTAAGGATTACGATGCTAGAAAGAGGCCTAAAGGACCTCCTTGTTGATATTAGGTTATATCAAGGATTGGCTTTAAGCCCTTTTTCAATCGTCTCGGGTGAGTTCACAAATGACATGTAGGATGAAATACCGTGGCGAATGTTGTTTGCTACCTATATTGTCATAATAGAGGCACTCGAAGGAACCTAACAATATGTTAGAAAAGTAGAGACGTATGCTAGAGTATAAAAGTTTTAGATTGAGTACTTGGAATGTCAATCAAGTCAAAAGAATGAAGAGGCACGGGAGGAAGTCACCATTGATATGATGATACCGAAGATTAAGAAGTTTAAATATGTAGATTGATCATACAAGGCAACGAAGATATTAATGAGGACATTGGCTTCGTAATATGAGGCTGGAATGACAAAAATAGAAGACTTATTTGAGATTATGGAGTGCCCTGGGAGGCTCAAAGGCACCTGGCCACCTATCAATTTGAAAACGAAGCTGAGTTCGGGTGGGGGACAATGAAACCTAGGGTAGGTGAACCTGTGTTAACCTAGAACCAACTGAAAACCTCAATGGATGCTCAATATTACCCTAAAGACGTAAGAAGAGTTAAGGAACGGGAGTTCTTATGCTTAAAGCAAGGAGAAATTTGGCCCTCGAGGATCCAATTCTCAAGGAAATAGAAACTTCAGGAGGTTTAAACATGGGATGAAACAGGATAAGGGGAAGCAAGCTATCCAATGGAAACCAAGGAAAACTTGTGGCCAGTGTGGACGTCAGCACCCTGGCCCATGCAGAAACTTTACGGGCTCATGTTTTGAACGTGGTAATATGGCTCATAAAGCCGCTAATTGCCCAAGGGCCTCATGGAATAATCAAGGTAATATTCAGAGGCCTGGAATGGGAATCGACATAACGACATTACAAGGTCACCCTCCAGCTGGTGTTTCCCCAGGAAATAATAAGGACCATACGAGACCTCAAGCGGGAGGTCGAGCATTCTGATTAGAAGGAGATTCCACTAAGTCAGCACCAGGTACTCCTCCTATTACCAATCTTTATGCTCATAATTTAGTCGATTTCTAATGCTACTCAGTCGTTTGTAAACCTAGGAATTGCAAAGAAGCCAGCCAGTAAGCCTGACGAGATGGATACTTAACTCCTTATGTCTACCCTTTAAGAACTAATCACCATATCGATCTTACCTTTAGAGATTGTTGTGTCATGGTTTAAGGAAAAACTCGTTGACTAGGCAAGTCTAGAAACCCAAGGAGGAATGTTACTTTCGAGACACAGTAGATAGCTAAGCATGAAGTAGATCGGATTGTGAAGGGAGTGCGGGAGAAGTACGCCCCCGTTATTTCCAACAAGTAAGCAATTTTGAGGACAAGTTCTTTTAAGGGGGACAGAGTGTAATACCCATGTGTTTTATATTCTGTTAACTTGTTCGTAATGCCTTTTTGTGCTATGGAAACTGTATTTTATTAGCGATATGAGCTAAAATTATTTTCTAAATGCCTATGCGAGCGTTAATTTTATTAAAAAAGATGTTATTATCACTGCTGTTATTATTACTATTATTATTATTATTAGTTTTGAAAATCTTTCGACGATTTTTAATAAGCATTATAGTGGTTATTAACGAGTACTAAATCGATTAGGAACCCGAATACGATTAGATGGTCAACCTTAGATATAGTTTGATGTTTATTAAATCAAATCTGACTGTATTTGGGAACAAGCAATCGATGAAATATCGTGTTATCGATTTTGAGTTTAGAGTTCGGGTTTGAATTAGACTAGCGGTGTCAAATATGAAACAGTTTGGGACCCAAAAAAAAGAGAGGGAGGGGCATTTTAGTCATTGCGTACGACCCCCGTTTTCCTCCTCTTCCCTGTCGCAACCCCCTCCACCTTCTCGACACCCTCTTCCTCTCTCCTCTCTACTCTTCTTCTTCCTCCTCTCATCTCCACGATGGATGCACCACAAGAGCTCGATTTCGAGAGGACCTCTCGCCATACATAGCCACAAAACTCATCCATTCGGCCTCCCCAATGAGCTAGCTTCTGTTTGGTGCAAAATCTGGGTGAAATCGAGCAAACCCACCACATTTTTCGATGGGTTTGGAGCACGAATTTGGCGTCCCAGCACTTGTAAGAGCCAGCCATGCAGTTCAGCATTTAGTTGTTTTGAAATCTCTATAATTGAAGGTAAAATTCACCGTTTTCAAACACCCAACTCAACCTCAAGTTGATAACTGAAATTTAAGCTTGTTTAGGGTTCAAATTGGTGGAGTTCGAGCGTGAGTTGGTGCTACTCGCCTGACTAGAGGGCAAGGCCAGATTTTGGAAATGTTCGAAGTACCTAAGGTCAAGCCAAACAAGCCTACGATCGAACACCTAGCTTGGGTTCAAGGTGGGGATTTCCTCACTCCTAAATTACTATTAATTTCAATGATTTTAGCTAAATTTAGTTGGTGCATGTTAATTCTAAGTTTAGAAATCAATTTGGGTGAAATTGGAGGCAAAGTTGAGAAATTCGAATATGGTACTGAATTGGGTTAATTGCATGATAATTCGATATATGGTTGAATGTATCAATTAATCGAGGATTGTAAAGTAAGCATAATGTTGTTATCGAACTATCGTACCATGAGTTTGTCACACTTGAACTCTGTTTGATGCTTAGTGATGCTAGTTGAGCAGTTGACGGAATTATAGAAATAACTGAATTACGTCTAAGGGCTATGGCTAAATCGGTTTGGACGTATTAATAGTCTATTCGTAGTTACTTCAATGAATTATTATGCTTATGGATATCGGTTAGCGAACTAAAAGGGCAAATGTCGCTTTAAAGTCTCGATTGCATCAGTTGGTACACTTAAACACTATAATGTTTATTAAGCATGAATATCATACCTATATATGATTGTTTTATGTATTGTTGGTTTGTACATGCCAATATTAAACCGACTGGAAGTTGGATGGCTCAAGGTGGAACTATTTAGTGGTTTGAGGTTCTTGTGGTCGGTGCTGTGTGAGGAGGGAGTTGGAGTTGTGAATTGCCGCAATCGTGTTGATTGCGAGGCCATGTGTGGCTTAATGGGCAAATTCTGCCGAGTTGTGATATGAAGTGTATGAATATGCTATGTGTGAACCATTTTCCCCCGATATGCTACGTGACGTTATGTGAATAATTCTTGAAACTTTAGACGTTTTTAAAAAGAAAAGGTTGTTTAGAAAGTTTGTCAACCACGTTTGAAAATGCTTTTAAGTTTATCAGTTGTCTATTCACTTGTTAGGACATCTAAGGTGTAAAAAGGTCTTAAATCCTCGAACTATTAAGTTAGTAACTCGACTGAATAGTCGATAGGTTTAGGAAGTTTAAAAGTGAACTAAAAGTGAATTTGAAAATGTTTAAAACATTGGTTTGTTTATAACATCTCCTTGTGTTTAAAAGAATTTAAACGGCTTGGAAAAAAGCATTTTAAGGTGCTAATTATGAAGTTTAGCAAAATTATAGTTGCTTGCTTTAGGCCTCCATTGAGTTTCAAGTTATGAGCATGTAAAACCATTATATTTTAAGAAGAGTTTACGTTGAAAGTTTATGATGAAACTTGTTTACCTTATAAACGAGGCAAGTACCTTAAGTTTTCGAATAATAACAAGTTTGGAACGTAATAAGTGTTCAGTTTATTTTTATGCCCTCCTTTGAGTTTTAAAAGGGGTTGAAACGAGTTATAAAATGACAACTGAGCGTTTTATTACAAACCTAGTTTGAGTTAAATGCTAACTAAATACTTTAAGTACCAAATGGGCTTTGTTTTACGAATTAACAAAGGTATTACGTTATTAAGAAACTTTTATGTTAAAAACAAGATCGTTTTGCGATTTAGCAAACTTAATACGTTTATACGAAACTTTAAGTTGAAAACGAAGCCGTTTTACGATCTAGCAACCCTATTACATTTATACGAACCTTCTAAGTTGAAAACGAAGTCGTTTTACGATCTAGCAACCTTATTACGTTTATACGAAGCTTCTAAGTTGAAAACAAAGTCGTTTTACGATTTAGCAACCTTATTACATTTATACGAAGCTTTCAAGTTGAAAATGAAGTCGTTTTACGATTTAGCAACCTTATTACGTTTATATGAAGCTTTTAAGTTGAAAATGAAGTCGTTTTATGATTTAGTAACCTTATTACGTTTATACGACACATTTAAATTAGAAACTAAGTCGTTTTACGATTTAGTAAACATTTTACATTTATAAGAAGCGTTTAAGTTATTTACAAAGTTGATTTACGTGTTAGCAAGCTTATCACGTTTATGAGAAGCTTTTAAGTTATTTACGAAGTTGGTTTACAAGTTAGCAAACTTATTTCGTTTATAAGAAGTTAAGCCAAAAACGAATGAATTATAAACATTTCGAAAGGTTATGGTCAATTTGTTTAAAAGTAAGATTTTAGCAAAGTAAGCATCGGAAGAAGAGAAATGTAATGCGATTTTAAAGGATATGAAAGTGCTAGGCAAGTGGCCACACCTTGAGGGTGGAAACTGGACGCAAAGATGGCGTGAGCTGTTTCCCCCTAAGGTAATGTTGGGAGCTGGACGCAAAGATGGCGTGAGGCATTACCGGGAGCTGGACTCAAGACATGATTATCTTAGTGTGAGTTGTTCCCTAATGTGTGACGCGTAAGGAAACCTTGAGGGGGACTGGACTCAGGATATGATTATCTTGGTGTAAGTTGATGCCCCACAGGGGACAGTATTGAGGTTAGACTTGCACTGCTCAGACGTATTTTGGCCAAAAGTTAAGTACGTATACCCCGAGGATAACGTCGATTACGAGTGACGATCTCACTTAAGAGCAGCGTTGACCTCCCCTAGCCAGCACAGTGAGATTTTTTTATGTTATAAGTAAGTTCCTGATAAAAAAGAGATTTGGCCTTTTGTCAGTCAAAGCAGTTCAGAAAAGAAAAGAAGTTCTTTTAAAGGAATTCGAGCCTCAAGAGGCCAAGTAAGGCGTTTTTAAGAAAAGAAGAAAGCTTTCAAATGTACGCAACCTACATATATTTTATGAATGTGTTCTGAATATCGTTTAAATGAAATTTTAAATGAAGTATGGTTACATTCTAGTAATGCATCGTACATTCAAGCTTTTTAATGTGCATATTCGATGAAAGAATGCTTCTTGCCAAGTCTTTCTTACCAGTTTAAATGTTTTGAGAATTTTTAGAAAGAATTATAAGCCTTAAAGAAGTTGGTGTGAATTATAATCCAATCTTGGAAAATATAAAGAGTCACTGTGTTTTCAAAAGTATATTTGAAAGCTTCAAACTCAATCCTTGTTGCTTATTTGATTATGTGCCTAACTATTTGTTAGTAGGGAACCTTGGCTGTTCAGGGCCTAGAAATGAGTTGAGGGGCTAGAATGAAGTTTTAAGGTGGTGGTCTTTCCTTGGGGATTTTGATTGCCTAATATGATAGTAAAGTATGAATACGTGATATGTGTCTATTATTAGTATTATTACCTGCAACTGTTTTGGGTTTTAAGGACTAGGGGAATTCCTACTGAGTGAATGGTTGCTCATTCCTTTATTATTCCCTTTTTTCCCAGGTTCAATTTAAGCAGGTATAAGAGGCCCCTTAAAGTTGTTTTGATGCCGACTCCTCAGAAGTCTCTGCCAGCTTTGCAAAGTATCTGATGCCTATCACGTTGTAAATTTTTAAGTTTATTATTGTATGTGAAAGCATGTAGCCGGCTCTTTACCTGTATATGTAGCATTCTAACCCTTGTTTCAGTTGTTTGATCAATAGTGATCCGGGCGAGTGGCCCGAGGTAGTGAACTGGGGTTATTTTAGCATATGTTATACCTTATTACCAGTTTACAAGTACCATTAGTTCAGCTAAGACCCCAAAATATTGCTAAAACAGGGGAACTCTGGCAGTTTTGTTTTAAAATGATTATCTAAATACTAATCCAAACCCTCAATCTTCAAGAGCCTTAAGGATTTCCCTCTAGAAAGTCCTGGTGGTGTGACTCTCCCTAGGTTGGGGGCGTTACAATACCATAATGTCAAATTCGAATCAATCCCCCCAAATCATCAAATACAATCATTTAACATATAAAACAAATGGAGTTAGCAATACTGATAGAACCTTACTATAATCATGTGGCACTCATCACTCATGTGTTTAAAAATATGTATATGAAGGTTCCCTCAATTATCATTCTATGGACTCAAGTCAACCATAAGTTTAACAAGATTCTCTAATTCTCCATCACTAAAATGTAAACACACTAAACAATCATAAGGACTTTCATAGGGTTGTAATGAGGTCATGGGTAAAGGTAAGAGGGGAACCAATGTTTTGGAAATGTGGAGTTAGAAGCCACAGACTAAGAGCCAAATGTTTTCAATGCACCACACAACATCCTCCCTAGACCAACACAACTTATCTACAAAATACATCCCCAATTGAAAAGATAAAGAGTTGAAAGCCATAAATATTTTACAATTCCCAACAAGAACTTTTCTCTTTTATTTGCTTTTTAATTTTTCTTTTTTTATTGTTTTTTTTCTTTTTTTCAAAAGAGTTTAGTCAAGGGAAATCCACACCAAACTTTGAATACGAACTCCTTTCTAAACTTTGTACAAAAAGACAAGGTATTTCCTTTATCAAACAAGATCATACATCCCTTCACCAAACAACCATATCCACTAAAAATATCTCAATACACCTTACTGGTTCCCAATCAAACTTAATGCAAAAGAATGATATGATCCTCTAGTCTTGGCTTAAGAGTGAGATAATCATTTAGCCATAGGCTATAATAGGAGGTTCAAATTAAGAAAAGCGAATATAAGCTCAAAAGGGCTAGCAAGGTATATGATATGCAACAAAGATGGCTATTTGGTCGTTGGGTTCAATAAGTGAAAGAATATCTCAATCATATTGCCTAAATGCATACGCGAAATGTGATCTTGAATGAGAATCAAAGCAAGTTCTAGAGAAATGATATCAAGGAAGAGTCGCACATGAAAGAAACCTGAGACTAAATTGAGAAATAGTCTTAAAAGCTCAAAGCCTCACGAGACATCTACCAAGGTCATCACTAGCTCATTAGTAATCACATGCCAAAGTTCTTGGAAAGAGTTAAGGGGTAATCAACTTGCACTCAACATGTGGTGAAAACATGGAGCTTTTTTTCGAAAATTCAATCTTAAACATTTTTATGCACAACTGGGCGAATTAAGGGATCAAACTAAACCAAAGAAGTCTACCTAGTCTACAAAGATCATCATCGAAGAATTTTTTTCCTTTTTTTTCATTGTTTCATCAATTTTCTCATTTCATTTTTCTCTTCAATCATTTTTTTAGTTTTTTTTTTGTGGTTTTTTTGGCATGCTCCGAATAACAATGTAAAGAAAAATGCAAAAACTATAAAAAGAAACTAATAAAAGAAAAACTAAAATGCAGCCTAGAATGTAAAGAAAACTAAATGCACTTCTAAAATGCTGCTAACCAAATAAAACTAAAACCTACAATAAAAGCTCTAAAAGCTATCACAAATAATATATATGATACACGAGCACACCAAACCAAATCAGGCACCAAACGCCAAATGTAATGACTAACTCCCACATGCTTGAATTACACATTGCCCTTAATGTGTGCGCATAGTAGAAAAAGGGAAGGGGAGTAGCAGAAAGCAATCAGAAAGGAAGTGGGGGAGGCAAATGGGGTGGTTAGACATAACAGATATGCCAATTCCACCGGGTCTCTAAACAAGCTCTATAGTCCTGGAAATATTAACTCTGAGTACTAAGCATGCCACATAGCTTGTCGTGGTGCTCTTGGAAAAAATCCTGAAGAGCGGGGTTCTCAAAAGCAACATAAGCTCAAAAGGATACTTGCTCTTCTTGAATGGACCTCAGGGTGGCTTGTAGGTCGTCATAGTCAGTAGGGGTTGGTTGGGAGGAAGAGCAAGGGTCGGCTTGACTAAAATAAAGGGGTGAAGAGGGTACGGGTTGAACAACCACGGCTTCGCCAGGTACCCAATAAAGGTTAGTTTGGTGAACTAAGGTGGTTCAATCAACATTAGGAAGTGGCAGAAACCTATTACCAGGGTAAATCCAACACAAATGTCCAGCCTTAACTTTACAAAAGTTCATGATCTCAAAAGTAGCTTGATCAAGTCGCTCGGACCAAAAGACTCTATCTTCAGTGTTAAGCTCAACACCCAAAAATCTAGCAATAGTTGTTATAATACCACCTATGACTACTTTACCCTTAGTGCTAATAGCAGAACTATACAATTGCCTGGCCAAGAACGACCCAGAGTCAAGCTGGACACCCTCAAGTAAACAAGACAAGAAATACAACTCAGACAATCTCGGGACATTCAGACTATCATTCGTAACAAAGAAATAACAAACTAGGATACACTGAGCTACGCAAATGTAAGGATTCCTACTATGAGTGCACTTGCATGAACTAGCACTCTACCTAACACTTCCAGAAAGTAAGCCCCAAAATGCATTTGGGTTGAATTCACAGGAGACTTCTTGGTTCGGTAAATCCATGCTAGGTGGAAAACTGAATATACTGTTAAAGGTACCTAAGTTCAACTCATATAATTGTCCTTGCAAATAAAATGAAATGTACCTGCCTTGATGATAAGTGCTTAATATGTATATCATTTTAGGGTCATTCTATTGTATTTTTAGGAGAGTTATGTGCTTAATATTGTAATTTATACTCCTATTCTCGATTTATGCTTAGGGATGGTTGTTTGATGTGTTGTGTAGGATTTTAGGCCATTTGACCTAGCATTTTACCCTCATTTGAATGTATTATGACTCACCACGGATGCCCTTAAGTCGCTATGCTCGTGGAAGAGAAGAAGAATAGAAGAGTGACAAACCAGCCAGAACCACGGCCTACCCGTGGTGGATGCCACGAACCGTGGTGAGCATGAAACAGCTAGCCTGTTCATTTTTCCTCATCGTGTGGCTGAGATTAATTTGGTTTTTCGATAAATAGGGCGTCCCTCGGCTGCTGAAAGAGCAATTCCCATCCCAACATCTCTGTACTCCTTTCCTCTTTTAGATTAGTTTAGATTAGATTAGAGAGAGTTTAGAGCAAGTTGAAGGTGAAGATTGGAAGGATTCTAGATCGGTTTTGCAACAACGGTTCAAGCGCGCATCGACTGAGCAATTCCTCCCCCTTCTCTTCTCTTTACTCTTTAGATTTTTATGCTTTCAAATTATTGTTGACTTTTATGTTATGTTTTAGATTGTTGATCTTGGAATAGAGTTGAGTTGTGTGATTGAACCAATTCTTGATTTGATCTAAAAGTGGTTTTGATTTGTTGGGTTTATTCTATTGAATCTTAGACATTTAGTTGCGAGTAGGAAACCTGATCAGTTTCTTTCTTATTTTAGACATTTGGTGAAAAACTAAAAGGTGATACTAAAATGTTAGGAAACTAAGATTCAACTTAAGTGGGTGTGATCTTGAGAGAGACTCACCGTTTAAGAAACCACGAATTTGATAATCACGTTCCGAATGATCTTAGATTAATCATAAACCCTTGAGAAATGGTAGTTAAATAAATTTAAGAATTTCATTCCGCCTTGAAAGAGGGGTTTGATAATTTGACTATCAGTTTTGGAATTATCCATCTAAAGAAGAGGCGCTTGATTAATTCTTGAGTTGGAAAGTTGCTTGGTTTGATTAAATTCCTTGATTAATTATCCATTAGATTAGATAATAGAATAGTTAAGTTTCATTCTAAAATTTGGATTTGCTTAGCTTATCTTAAGGGAATATAAGCCAGTAGTTCAACCTAGTCTCTGTGGGATCGACCTTGATTTGCAACAATGCTATTGTACGCTTGCGGGCTTATCACTTGTTATTAGGGCCCTCTATTGGCCTCGATATGAAGTGTACTCAGCAACTCTAAGGTAAGGTCCCAGTATATATGCTCTTTTATTTTAATGAAATGTCCTATACCACCTCGTTCAAACAACCACCTAATATCATCTAACATTCCTAAATGTGCTAATAACTCCTCATGATAATAACGAGTTGCCATAATCATGTGCTTATTCAAACAATTATATCTAGTAACATGATCAGGATTGGTTAAACAAAGGGGATGAGGAATGTTACCTTAAGCCTGTGCATTGGTAGAGGTTCGAAAGGTTCGTTGGGGTCGGGATGGTGCTTGACTTAGTGATCCGACCTTCTTGATACTCCTTTGTCTCTTGGTAGGTGCCATGGGTGTGAAAAGAGAAGAAAAATTGAAACTAATAACCAAAAAAAAAAATTGAGGAAGAGAAATAAAGAATGGAAGTAGAAAGAAGAAGAATTAGAGAGAGAAGAAGATGATTATAGTGGATGGATAAAGGTGAAATTAGTTTGAAGAAGAAGACGAAGAAAGAGATGGAATTTGTTGAAGAAAGAGAAAGATTAAGTGAAGAGGAAGAATTTTGAGTAAAAATAGAGTAGAAATGAGAAAAAATGAGGAAGAATTAGAGGTTTTAGCTATGGAGGTAGAGGGAGACAGACTCGAAGATAAAGATGAAGAATGGGGAAAATGAGGGGTCACCACAGTCAAAACCCTTAATCGGGGTATGTAGCAGGTCACCACGGTCCGTGGGGTCCACCACAGGCTGACTGTGGTGTCTGCTGACACTAGAATTTTTTAGATTTTCTGGTTTGGCACCCCACGGCCACGGTGCTGGGCTACGTGGCCATGGTGCTAAACTTGTCTTTATCTTCTTTTATCTCTTTCCTATTTCTTTTTTTTCTTCTTTTCTCTTTTTTTAAAATGAAAAAATACAAAAAATAATGAAAATCAAAGCTAAAAAAAGAAAAGCGCTTGAGCTACCTCCCAAGAAGCGTTCTTTTAAGGTCAAGAGCTTGACCATAATTCTATGCTTGATTGGGATCATTGAGTGTATAGACATTATTTTTATCACAGATCATAAAATCAAATTTCTGTAATCGAAGGCGCCATTTCAAAAGCTCCGACTGAAGGTCCTTGGTCATCATCAATTGATGCCATAACATACTATCCGCATATAAGATAAACCGCTTATGTAGCCCATCAAACTAGCTACCATCACCTTGTTCAACCCCCAATCAAAATCTGCATAAAATCCTTTTACAGGGGGCAAAGAGACAATAGCTTGAGCAAACCTACAATACCCACTCATAGTAGACTCATTAGAAGCATGGACCTCAACCTTAGGTATGCTAGGCGGCATAGGCACAGCAAACTCCACCTTAACATACCTTTGGTCGAGGTTCTAAGTAGAAATCCAGTCAAAGTTAGGAGGATCTTCACAATTCAAGATATCCTCCATGTCAATCTCAGGGAAAGGGAGAAATTCATCCAATAGAGAAGAATTAGGAGAAACCACTTTCTCCTCCATATGACAGAACACAGCATAGCACCCTTGTACCTCAAATGTTATGCACCCCTTTCCTACATCAATGTGGCAACTTGTCGTAGCCATGAGGGGTCTACCTAGAATAATTTCGGCATCATCGATCTTGGTTATATCAACTATGATAAAGTCTTCTAATACGCAAATATCTCCTATGTTGACGAGCACATCTTCTAACTTGCCTATGGGTTGCGTTTCAGAACCATCTGCTAACTGTAGTGAAAATAGTGTGGGTTGTAATAGCCCTAAGTGAAGCTTATGAAACAAAAAGTAAGACATCAAACTGACACTTGCACCTAGATCACGTAAGGTTCTCTCAATTTTAACCTTTCCCACAATATGGGGGATAGAGAAGCTACCTGGGCTAGGAAGCTTACGTGGAAAAATTGTGGGAATCTCTACACTTTTATTCCTTATGAATGTGATGAACCTTGCCACGATCACTTCTCTTCTTACTCTCAACAATGATTATTTTTCTACCCTCTTTCATTGGTACATCCTCGGGGTCAATAGAGTCCTCTACTTCTTCCTTCAAGGTGACACAACTATAATGCTCGTGAGGGTTAGGTTCGGACTTGCTAGGAAGTCTATCCAGTGGCGTAGACGAAAAGTTAGCTTGTTGGGTAAATTGGGCTTCCAACATCTTGTTGTGGCTAGTAAGCACATCAATCTTAGAGGCTAATTGCTTAATATACTGACCTAGCTTTTGCTGTGCCATAAGCATACTTTCCATCATATCCTCTAAATTAGACTTTTGGGGTGCTTGTGGAGGGAAAGAAGGCATTTAAAAACCGAGGGCGGCCTAGCATTTATTGGGGCCATATTTGGAGGGTTTGAATTTGACCTATTTGAGAAATTTAGATGATTTCTCCAACCCGAGTTGTAGGTACTAGAATAAGGGTCATTGGCTGGTCTTGTGTTAAAGTTTTGGATATAATTAACTTCGCTAGAGTCTTGGGAAAAAGGACTCCCAACTTGACAATTCAAAGTCACATGTTCAATAGAACCACAAATTTCACATGAGGGAGGGGCACTAGAATTCACAGTATTAACATTCATATGGTCCAACCTTTGAGTTATAGTATCAACTTTAACATAAAGCAAAGTAAGTGCATCAACTTCGACCTTATCTCCAACTCATTTGTGTTGGCCTCATTCGGTGGACCATTGGAAATTGTTGAGTGCCATCCCCTCAATCAAATTATAGGCCTCGTCTTCAGTTTTATTGATCAAAGTTCCTCCTACCGCCATATCAATAGTGGACCTCATAGGTTGGGTCACACCATTATAAAGAGTTTCAATAATCATCCATCGTTGAAGACCATAATGAGGGCATAAACGCAGCAAGTCCTTAAACTGCTCTCAAGGCTCATAAAGCGTCTGATCATCCCTTTGAGCGATGTTCGTAATTTAATTCCTCAAACTTGTCATGTTACTTCGGAGGGAAGAACTTGGCAAGAAAAGCTCTAGTAAGCTCATCTGTAACACCCCCGACCTCAGGCGGGTCGTGTTACACGCCACAGCCATCCCCTGGGGAAAGACTGTTAAGGCAACTTGCTTAAACCTATTTGCAACATAATATAAGAGAGACTCAAAATTTAAAACTTAAGCCACTATAACCTAATTGGGCCTTGAGTTTAACCCTAGGGCTAGACATGCTAGAGTTTCCTTAATTTCTGGGCAAAATGGGCAGAGTTTTCCCTGAAAACTGACCATTTTCCTAGGCCTAAGCCTTACATTACATCCCGGCAATACATAAAGGTACTAAATAACGCCAACAACTCTATGGCTACACGCCGGAGTTTACAACTCTACGGGCCACACATCCGGAGTGTACAGAGCTTTCTATTTTCATAAACCTTACAAAAGATAAATAAATACATAACCTTACAAACATAATCAATATTACATAGTCACATCATAATCAAACCAAGCAAGTCCATCCTTGTTGCACTCCACGCGTCAATCACATACCTGTGGATCTGGGAAAAAGGGGAAAAGTAATGGGAATGAGCAACCACCGCTCAGTGAGTAAACCCTCTCCCCCAAAACATACTTAAAATACATATTAACTTATGCAAGCCTTTCGTAATTCATTTTAGTTGAAGAGCTTTCACATAATACAACATATTCGAACCATAAACCCAGCGAAGGAATAGTCATACCAAAAAGCTTAACTTTAGTAGAAACCGTAATATGTTGACCAACCATAATGAAGTTACATAAACCCAGGAACATAGCATAAATAGGGGTTTTACACATAATCTCTACTTATAGAAAAACATACGTAGTAAATTATTCACGTAAATGAGGAGACTAGACTCTTAGAGGTACTTTGTTACTGCCATCCCGAGTCGGCCAAACTCGAGCGGCGACATACGCCTGTCCAGACAGACATCATACTATGCTGAGATGTAATTTCATACTTGGACTTCAGGCGGGAATCAAACCACCATCCCTGAATCTATCATAACGTAACATATGTGATACCAGGCGGGAACTAAGCCACCATCCCTGGGCCTTAGACTTAAGCTTAAAGTTTCTAGAGTAGCTCCTCTACGTACACATGGACTTAAACATAACCATACGTTCACATACATACATATACTGATTCATATATAGGTCTTAGGAACTTATGAAATTCATATACATACATAGTTGGTAGATAAACATGCTTCTACGTATTCATATATAGGTTTATGAACTTAAAACATGAAAACATAATATACATACATATTTCGTAGACAAACATACTTATACGTATTCATATATAAGTTTTATGAACTTAAAACATGAAAACATAATACACATACATACTTCGTAGACAAATATACTTATACGTATTCATATATAAGTTTTATGAACTTAAAACATGAAAACATAATTTCCTTACGACTTTAGCTTTAGGCAAACAACAAGAATGCCTCTTAAAAAAACATGGTGAGTATCCTAACTCCCGATTCAAAACTTGGATAGTTACTAGCGGGCACTTCCAGGCTAGGATTCGTAAATAATCACCTCCAGTTGCCCTTTTTATGCTCATTTCAATCTTTCAAACAAAAGGGATGAACATCACACAAGCCAAGTTTACTAATCTCATAATTTGATTTTGTGAATGGTTTCAAAGCTTTTCATACTCTAATTAAATTTGCCAACGTGTAAACTAACTTTGAAAAAAATACGTTTACGAATTCGTAAAACGACTTCGTTTTTAATTTAGAAGCTTCGTATAAACGTAATACGTTAATTAACTCGTAAAACGATCTCCTTTTAGGCTTAAAAGCTTCTTATAAGGGCAATAAGTTGGTTAATACTTAAAACGACTTTACTTTAAACTTAAAGGTTTCTTATAAAGGTAACACGTTTACCAAGTCGTAAAACGATTTCGTTTTCAACTCAAAAACTTCTTAATAACGTAAAACGATTGCTAACTCATAAAACGACTTCGCTTTTTAGCTAAAAGCTTCCTTCAAATGTAATATGTATGCTAAATCGTAAATCGCAACTCGTTTGAAACATAACGTGTTTAGTTAATACTTAATTCAAACTAAGTTCGAAGCTTAAGGCTTCTCATAAACGTTATAAGTCTATTAACACATAAATCGACTTCCTTTGCAACTTCAAAGCTTCTTAAAACGTAATAAGCTTGTTAAGTCATAAAACGATTTCGTTCCTAACTTCAAAGCTTCATATAAACGTATTACGGCTACTAACTTGCAAAATGACCTCGTTTTTAACTTAAGAACTTCCTATAGACGTAAAACATTTGCTAGTTCATAAAACGACTCCATTATTGACTTAAAAGTTTCGTATAAACATAATGCGTTTATTAACTTGTAAAACGACTTCACTTTAAACTTAAAAGTTTCTTATAAACGTTACACGTTTACTAAATCGTAAAACGACTTGTTTTCTAACTTAAATGCTTTGCAAAAAACACAATAAGTTTACTAAATCGTAAAGCGACTTCGTCTTTAACTAAAAGGCTCTTTATAAACATAACAAGGTTGCCTAATCATAAAACGACATTGATTCTAACTTGAAAGCTTCGTATAAATGTAATAGGGTTGCTAAATCATAAAAACAACTTCGTTTCTAACTTAAATGCTATGATTAGCAATAAATGTAAGCTAGATTCATCGAAAACTCCTTTTTAAAACATCTAGCAACCTTTCAAGAATATATTGGTTCCGCCCTAGCATAGCAATTTTAATTCATTTGCTTATCCACACATATAATCGAATTCATACAATAACAATCTAATGTACCAATTCAGTAAGCTGATTCATATAACTATCATTCGAAATCCTTAAAATAGGGGGGATTAAAGGTCCACCCACCTCGAATCCAAGCTATATGCATGGGAATTGGCTGGACTGAAGTCAAAAATCGGACTCCACACACCCAGAAAGTCCGCTGACTTCGCGTGAGGTTCAACCACCACCGAACCCCAAAACCCTAACTCAATTTTTCTGAGAAATTAAGCATGATTTAGATGAATTTTAGATGAGGATTGAATTTATAGAAGAAGAACAGGTTCGAGCTCACCTTGCATGCACCAATTTACAGGGTGTTGGCCGGTTCGACGCCGAGATGGTTCGGCCACGGGCAGGGGGGAGATGCCGGCACCGGTGGCGTCGTTTGGGTCCGGTCAGGCGTGGCGTAGCAGCGAGGACAAAGAGGAGATGGCAGGCGTGCAGTGAGGAAGCAGAAGAACGGCAGAGAGAGAAGGGGGGGAGGGATCGGGCCACGCGAGGAAGAAGAAGGAGGCACAGGGGGGCTTCAGGCGTGTGGTTTTAATTTCAACCCCTTCCCCTTTTTTTAACCTCAAATCTACCGCAAAACTTCAACCTATTATATTAGTAATCGAATACCCGGGCCTTAATTCTTAAACCAAAGTCCTAAATATAATCGTTGGTCAGCTTACTGGCCCTTTGATTATATTAAGGATCGATTTAGTAAATTACAGAACTATTACCAGGGTTCAACAATCTGATCGTATTTGGGAATTGCTTTTGTTGGAGTTCAAGGAATCGAAGGCTTGTCTTGTTACACAACTTTAGGAAATTTATTTATGGAATCTAAAGTTGAATAGGTCAATAACTTGGGCGATATGGCAGTTGTAGGTTGGAAGATATGAAAATAAAAGTTTCCAACCCAACAGGCATAATATTTGTTAAGCAAGTACGTCAAAAATGTGGGTCTCACATTCTTCCCCCATTATAAAACGTTTTGTCCTCGAAACTTATACGCTTTGGTCACATGATGCGAAATAAATCCATATATATACTTATATAAAAAGGAAGTACTTAAAGAAAGATTTCTTACCGACTTTCATACACATCATGGAGCTATGAGATTGGAGGAGTCATTTTCTTGCTTGGAGATTGTTGCCGCCTTGCCTATTTGCTGACTCAGTACTTTGATTAGCTTGCATGTTTTCCTGTACTTTCTTCGGACATTGGTTTTGCTAATGTCCAATTTCTCCACACCCAAAGCACGCCCCAGTTAATCTTGCACAAGGTCCATTGCGGAGCTTGCCACACGTCTCACATCGAGGCCTTGGCTCATGTGGAGTGCGGTCCTTCTGAGATTGATGATTGGAGTTAGGCTTCCTCCCATTCCCACGTACTCCTCCTTGTGAGCTCTCAACCTTCCTTTTCAGTTGCATAGCTAACTCAGATGCCTCAGACTCATCTATAACACGCTCCACTTTGATCGCTTTTTGGTGCATCGTTTGCAGGTTTGGAAAGGTTAGCGCAGCCATGTTTGTCTTTATCTTAGATTTGAGGCCTCTCTCAAATCATTCCATTTTCATTTCCTCATTCGCCACTTGATGAGGAGAAAACCTACTCAATTCATTAAACTTAGACATATACTCAATAACTGGCATTTTTCCTTACTTTAGGTCCAAAAATTCCTGCTCCTTAGCCCATTTTACCTCCTTAGGATAGTATTTTTCATCTAATAACCCCTTGAACTCTGCCCAAGTTAGTGGTTGTTTGCCTTCTTTTGGTTTACCCGTATCCCACCAAAAGCTAGCATCTTTCTCAAACAAGTGAGCTGCGAACTTTACCTTATAATTAGCAGGACACTCTATAACCTCAAACAATCCCTCAATCTTCCTCTTCCAGTGCTCATACTGAATTGGGTCTGGTGCCCCGTCCCACGTAGGTGGCTTAAGCTTCAAAACTTTAATGAGCATCTCCATCCCATCATTTGGAGGCGGAGGTGGAGGGGGATTTTGCCTCTCTTCCGACATATCGTATACTATCTTAACTCCTGCACTCGTAATAAGACTCCAGGTCACTTATATGCACCATATACATGTATTACTCATAGAGGAATTTCCATCAACCCCCTCCTAGTAAGCTTACAACAATTTAGCACTTAAAACTTAACACTTGATACACAACATACATCGCATAGCACATAACACGTAGTACATAACATATAACTCCTAGCACATAAAAACATATCGGCGAGTCAAATCTCATTTTCTTTTATCATTTTATAAAACCCTATAGCTCTGATACCATCAAATGTAACCCCCCCGACCTCAGGCGGGTCGTATTACACGCCACAGCCTTCCTCTGGGGAAAGACTGTTAAGGCAACTTGCTTAAATCTATTTGCAACATAACATAAGAGAGACTCAAAATTTAAAACTTAAGCCACTATAACCTAATCGGGCCTTGAGTTTAACCCTACGGCTAGACATGCTAGAGTTTACTTAATTTCTGGGGCAAAACGGGCAGAGTCTCCCCTGAAAACTGACCATTTTTCCAGGCCTAAGCCTTATATTACATCCCTGCAATACATAAAGGTACTAGATAACGCCAACAACTCTACGGCTACACGCCTTAGTTTCCAACTCTACGGGCCACACGCCCGGAGTATACAGAGCTTTCCATTTTCATAAACCTTACAAAAGATAAATAATTACATAACTTTACAAACATAATCAATATTACAAAGTCACATCATAATCAAACCAAGAAAGTCCATCCTTGTTGCACTCCACGCGTCAATCGCATACCTGTGGATCTGGGAAAAGGGGGAAAAGTAATGGGAATGAGCAATCACCGCTCAGTGAGTAAACCCTCTCTCCCAAAACATACTTAAAATACATATTAACTTACGCAAGCCTTTCATAATTCATTTTAGTTGAAGAGCTTTCACATAATACAACATATTCGAACCATAAACCCAGCGAAGGAATAGTCATACCAAAAAGTTTAACTTCAGTAGAAACCGTAATATGTTGACCAATCATAATGAAGTTACGTAAACCCAGGAACATAGCATAAATAGGGGTTTTACACATAATCTCTACTTATAGAAAAACATACGTAGTAAATTATTCACGTAAATGAGGAGACTAGACTCTTAGAGGTACTTTGTTACTGCCATCCCGAGTCGGCCAAACTCGAGCGGCAACATACGCCTGTCCAGACAGACATCATACTATGCTGAGACGTAATTTCATACTTGGACTTCAGGTCGGAATAAAACCACCATCCCTGAATCTATCATAACGTAACATATGTGATACCAAGCGGGAACTAAGCCACCATCCCTGGGTCTCAGACTTAAGCTTAAAGTTTCTAGAGTAGCTCCTCTACGTACACATGGACATAAACATAACCATACGTTCACATACATACTCATACTGATTCATATATAGGTCTTAGAAACTTATGAAATTCATATACATACATACTTGGTAGATAAACATGCTTCTACGTATTCATATATAGGTTTATGAACTTAAAACATGAAAACATAATATACATACATATTTCGTAGACAAACATACTTATATGTATTCATATATAAGTTTTATGAACTTAAAACATGAAAACATAATACACATACATACTTCGTAGACAAACATACTTATACGTATTCATATATAAGTTTTATGAACTTAAAACATGAAAACATAATTTCCTTACGACTTTAGCTTTAGGCAAACAACAAGAATGCCTCTTAAAAAAACATGGTGAGTATACTAACTCCCGATTCAAAACTTGGATAGTTACTAGCGGGCACTTCCAGGCTAGGATTCGTAAATAATCACCTTCAGTTGCCCTTTTTATGCTCATTTCAATCTTTCAAACACAAGGGATGAACATGATACAAGCCAACTTTACTAATCTCATAATTCGATTTAGTGAATGGTTTCAAAGCTTTTCATACTTGAATTAAATTTGCCAACGTGTAAACTAACTTTGAAAAAAATACATTTACGAATTCGTAAAACGACTTCGTTTCTAATTTAGAAGCTTCGTACAAACGTAATACGTTAATTAACTCGTAAAACGATCTCCTTTTAGGCTTGAAAGCTTCTTATAAGGGCAATAAGTTGGTTAATGCTTAAAACGACTTTACTTTAAACTTAAAGGTTTCTTATAAAGGTAACACGTTTACCAAGTCGTAAAACGATTTCGTTTTCAACTCAAAAACTTCTTAATAACGTAAAACGATTGCTAACTCATAAAACAACTTCGCTTTTTAGCTAAAAGCTTCCTTTAAATGTAATATGTATGCTAAATCGTAAATCGCAACTCGTTTGAAACATAACGTGTTTAGTTAATGCTTAATTCAAACTAAGTTCGAAGCTTAAGGCTTCTCATAAACGTTATAAGTCTATTAACACATAAATCGACTTCCTTTGCAACTTCAAAGCTTCTTAAAACGTAATAAGCTTGTTAAGTCGTAAAACGATTTCGTTCCTAACTTCAAAGCTTCATATAAACGTATTACGGCTACTAACTTGCAAAATGACCTCGTTTTTAACTTAAGAACTTCCTATAGACGTAAAACGTTTGCTAGTTTATAAAACGACTCCATTATTGACTTAAAAGCTTCGTATAAACGTAATACGTTTATTAACTTGTAAAACGACTTCACTTTAAACTTAAAAGTTGCTTATAAACGTTACACGTTTACTAAATCGTAAAACGACTTGTTTTCTAACTTAAATGCTTCGCAAAAAACACAATAAGTTTACTAAATCGTAAAGCGACTTCGTGTTTAACTAAAAGGCTCTTTATAAACATAACAAGGTTACCTAATTATAAAACGACTTTGATTCTAACTTGAAAGCTTCGTATAAGCGTAACAGGGTTGCTAAATCATAAAAACAACTTCGTTTCTAACTTAAATGCTATGATTAGCAATAAATGTAAGCTAGATTCATCGCAAACTCCATTTTAAAACATCTAGCAACCTTTCAAGAACATATTGGCTCTGCCCTAGCATTGCAATATTTAATTCATTTGCTTGTCCACACATATAATCGAATTCATACAATAACAATCCAATCTACCAATTCAGTAAGCTGATTCATATAACTATCAATCGAAATCCTTAAAATAGGGGGATTAAAGGTCCACTCACTTCGAATCCAAGCTATATGCGTGAGAATTAGCTGGATTGAAGTCAAAAATCGGGCTCCACACGCCCAGAAGGTCCGCTGACTTCGCGTGAGGTTCGACCACCACCGAACCCCAAAACCCTAACTCAATTTTTCTGAGAAATTAAGCATGATTCAGATGAATTTTAGATGAGGATTGAATTTATAGAAGAAGAACAAGTTCGAGCTCACCTTGCATGCACCAATTTACCGGGTGTTGGCCGGTTCTGCGCCGAGATGGTTCGGCCACGGGCAGGGGGGAGACGCCAACACCGGTGGTGTCGTTTGGGTCCGATCAGGCGTGGTGTAGCAACGAGGACGAAGAGGAGATGGCAGGCGTGCAGTGAGGAAGCAGAAGAACGGCAGAGAGAGAAGGGAGGAGGGGTCGGGCCGCGCGAGGAAGAAGAAGGAGACACGGGGGGGCTTCAGGCGTGTGGTTTTAATTTCAACCCCTTTTCCTTTTTTTGACTCAAATCTACCACAAAACTTCAACCTATTGTATTAGTAATCGAATACCCGTGCCTCAATTCTTAAACCAAAGTCCAAAATATAATCGTTGGTCAGCTTACTGGCCCTTTGATTATATTAAGGATCGATTTAGTAGATTATAGAACTATTACTGGGGTTCAACAATCTGATCGTATTTGGGAATTTCTTTTGTTGGAGTTCAAGGAATCGGAGGCTTGTCTTGTTACACAACTTTAGGAAATTTATTTATGGAATCTAAAGTTGAATAGGTCAATAACTTGGGCGATACGGCAGTTGTAGGTTGGCAGATATGAAAATAAAAGTTTCCAACCCAACAGGCATAATATTTGTTAAGCAAGTACGTCAAAAATGCGGGTCTCACATCATCCCACTTGGAGATACGTCCTAAAGGCAGAAATTGCAGTTAAGCTCTTGCCTTGTCCCTAGTGGGAAGGGAAATAATCACAGTCGAATGACACAGTTGAGACTTCGTTGAGCTTCAACATGTCGCACACCTCTACAAAGACCGAGAGGTGTAAGTTCGAGTCTTCTAAAGGAGTGCCTCCAAGCTGCATCATGTAAATGAGAGCCAGCCTGAGCTCAAAATTGTTTGCATCAACGTTAGGGTGAGTGATGCTTGAGGCGATTCCTTGGACTCTAGGGGTAACAAAATCCCTAAGCGTCCTCCTTTAGTCACCTCCGCTTTCTGCCATATTTGTTGAAGTTCCTCTTACCTTGCATCTTTATTGTTCAATCTTTTGCTTCTTCCTCCTTATGTGGAAAGTCTTTTCGATATCGGGCTTGGGTTCGTATAGAAATGGACTTCACATAAACGGGGAAGATTCCTGCAAGCACTATCACCAATCTAACACAATCAAACAAGAAAATAAAAATAAAAGACAAAAAAATAAAATACTTAGTCACTTTCATAAGACTAACTCAATAGTTAACAAATTGGTCCCCGACAATGGTGCTCGAAAGTTGACCACTGCCCGCAAGCGCACGGGTGTCGTAGTATAGATAATTTATCGTCCTTAGGGACCAAAGTAATCTATTGAGTTCTTTCTATAAGAAAATGCTAAGCAACAACTTAATTGAGAATTTGATTTAACAACTCTTAATTAACTGATTCTAAATTCAATCAAGAAATGCCTAGGGATTTATGTAGTTAAGAAGGGGTGTTGGATCAATATAATTAACATGCGCTATTCTCTAATTGGATAATTTTGAGAATTGTAATCTATCAAAAATTTAGTCTATTTTTTCGAAATCAACCAAATTGCCTAAACTAAGCGAAAATCGTTCTTTCAAACTAATTTGTCTTAATCTAAGTTTAATGTTTTTATTACTCTCTAGTCCTCCCAATATGCAAATTTCTCTTTCGAGTCATCGTTATTCTGGGTTTTATCAAGCAGTGTAACAATCAAATTTCCCCTTTCAGTTCTTCATTCAATTGTGCCAAACATGTAAGCATAATTTGGCCAAAATCTACTCACAACATGATATTCCCTTGATAAAATGAAATCAAATCAACCATGAAACAAAAGCATGATTCTATTGATTATAATATGATCCAACTACACTTTCGATAACTAGCAGATCCCTAGACAAGATAAACTGCTCACTCATGGTTAAAAATTAAACAACTAACCAATCAAATTAGCAAAATCTGAGAGGGAAGGGCTTGACAAAGACATCCTTCAACAAAGTCTTCAAACCGCCAACAAAATCGAACTCCTCACTCGAGATTTCTCACTTGCACAAAAAGCAAACTAAAAATCTTAAAAAGAGTAAAATTTGGGAAGGAAATGGACTAATCTATGTTATGCTTTTCTCCTCTTTCTACTGCTGAGGGACGCGTTTATAAAGAAAAGCATGAGGATTTTTCGCCACACAGCCGAAAGGAAAACGAAGATGCCACAGTTACACAGCTCACCACGGTCCGTGGTAGCACCATAGTTAGACCGTAGTCTTGGCTAGAACCAAATTTGCTGCTCCTCTCTTGCTCCACGGGCATAACACCTCATGGACATCCATTGGGGGGTCAAAATTTACTTAAATGAGGGTCAATTGCTGGGTTAAAATGCTCCAAATTCCTGCAAGTATCATCAAACAACCATACCCAATCATAAATCGAGAATATATTATAAATGGTAACTTAACACATAATTCTTCTAAAAATGTAGCAAAATGACGCTAGGTGATATATATGATAGGCACTTATCATTAGTTTTTTTTAATCAACTAAAAACTAAAATGTGTCAAAACAAAACTAAAATGAAGAAATAAACTAAGAAAACTAAATGATAAACCTAAAAATGCAAATTAAACCTAAAAACACAGACTGTTACACATCCACAACATGCATATATACAACTAAAACAACTTTCCCATGCTTGGATAATGCATTCTCCTTAATGCAACTGTAAGACTCTCAAAAAAAGGAGGAGGGGGTGGAAGAGAAGAAGAAGGGTGGGGTTGATAAATGTGCTAGTCTCACCAAGTCTCTAAGCATGCCCTAAAGTCTTGAAAATATTTATTACGGGAGGCAATCATCCCATAGAGCTCATCATGGCGCTCTTGAAGAAAGCCCCAGAGTGAGGCATGCTCAGTTTCTATATAATCTCATAGAGAAGCTTACTCATCTTGAAGTGACCTAAGGGTAGCATGCAGGTTAGGATAGTCATGAGATGAGGATGGTTAAGAGGAACTAGAAGCCCTAGGGGGAGGAGGTGGATGAGGTAGGGTAGGTTGGGCTAACTCTTCATCACCGGGCAAAAGGTAGAGATTTACCAGTTCAGAAGAGAGGTGCGATCAACATTTGGGAGAGGCATAAGTCGATTTTAGGGTAAATCCAGCCAATACGCCCACCATTAACTTTACAAAATTTTATCTGTTCAAAAGTGACCAAGTTCAACTACTCCGAACTTGTGAGTCTGTCATGAGAGTTTGGTTCAACTCCAGCCAACCTAGCAATTGGGGTAATAAGGCCCCCAATGACAATCCTATGTGTAGAAATAATACCTGCACTATATAACTGATTGACCAAGAATGACCGGGGGTCAATCAGGTCACCTTCAAGCATGCTATATAAAAAATATAATTTAGATAGACGAGGCACATTGATGCTATCTTCTTGGGCAAACAAACCACAAGCTAGTAAACGTTGGATCTCACGAATATAGGGATTTCAAATAAATCATGCCTTTTGAATTACTAGTGTCATACCGATAATCCCCATATCGTTCATGCTAAAAAGCATTCGGATTAAACTCCTTAGGGACATGTTAGTATGGAAGGTCCATACTTGGTTGAAAACCAAATATACTATTAAAGGCACTTAAATTAAGCTCATAAAAGTCCCCATTAAAATAAAAGGAAATGTAGCCCTCTTGAAACTGAGGGCCACTCGTGACCCCAACATGCAATGTGCTTAGAAATTCAAGTGTGAGCTCCCGATAGGTTTGGTCCTTAGTTTCTAAAAATTAGCCCATCTCGCCCCTAACAAACAACCAACGAATATCATCCAACAATTCCAAATGGTTCAACACATCCTTGTCATAATATCAAGTAGCTGCCATAAGTTTACTACTGAAAGCATTATATCTTACAATGTGTTCGGGATTAGTTAAACCAAGGGGTGTGAAATGCTACCTCGATTTCTTATGGCGGTTGATGTGCGAGAGCTTTGGGGAGATCGTTGTGGGGCTTAACTTCAAGTCCCGTCTTCTTGTATGGTTCTTACCTTCTTCTTTGGTGCTATAATGGTGTAAAGTGGATGGGAAAAACTTAAAAAATTAAACTAAAAAGAAAATAAGATGAAAAATGCTAGAGAATTAAAATTTGAGAAAAGGGAAGTGAATGGTGTAGAAATATAAAAGAAAAATGGAATTTGGAAGAATTAAAGTGAAAAATTGAGTTGTGAAAGTTGTGGGTATAGAGATGGGAAAAAATGGGAGAGAAAGACGGCTTGAAAGTGAAAAATAAAGAGAGATATGGGGTTAAGGTGAAGAAAGGAAGTAAAAAGAGAAGAAATTTAGAGGAATTTGGTGAAAAATTAAAGGTTTAAGGTAAAGTGGTCATGAAGGTTTTAGAGAGAGAATGGCGTGTTTAGAGAGAATGTGTTCGGGTTTGAGGAAGAAGATGAAAAAAGTTGGGTCAAAGAGGGCTTTGAAAACTCTTGATCACAAACACAGGGCTCATCACGGACTGTCTGTGGTTAGCTCTGGTTCTAGCTCTTTTGTGTTTTTCTCTCTTTTGTTTTCTTTTTCTTTTTCTTTAGAGCTTTCACGGACCATGGTGGGTCCATCGGGACTCTAAAAAACCCCCAAAAATTACACAAAATACAATAAAAGTGTATAAATAAAAGGAAAAAAAGTAAAACAAACACTTGGGTTACCTCCCAAGAAGCACACGTTTAAGGCCATGAGCTTGACCTTTCTTCTATTTCGCTTCGGGTTCAATGAAAGTGTAGGCGTCGTTTTTGTTGAGAGCCATGAAATTAAAATCTTTCAACTGAAGGTACCACCTTAGATACTCAGGTTGGAGGTCCTTCTTCATCATCAAATGACACCATAGCGTATTATCAGCATACGAGGCACATAGATAGTGTGCTCTAATAGACAGAGCATCATCATCATGTTTAATCCCAAGATTATAATCTAAATCGACTCCTTCCATAGGAGGTAAAGAAGGAACTACTTGGGTGAACTTGCAATAATCACTCATGGAAGATTCATTAGAAGCATAGGCCTCAACCTCGGATATACTAGGTGGCGTAGGAGCAGCAAACTCTACATTAACATAACCTTGGTTGGGATCCTCAGTTAAATCCAATCAGACTCAGAAGGGTCAGGATAACTCCAGCCATCCTCCATTTCAATTTCAGGAGAAAGAGAAAGTACATCAGATAGGGAAGAATTAGGGGAAACAACTTTCTTATCCATAAAACAAAATGTAGCATAACAATCTCCCACTTCAAGTCTTATCCGCCCCCCTTTTACATCAATAATGCAACCTGAAGTAGGCAAGAAGGGCATACTAAGAATAATTTAGGCATCATCGATCTCAGTCATATCAGTAATGATAAAATCTCTTAACACCCAAAAATCTCCTATTTTTACAGGTGCATCCTCTAATGTAGCATTTCAGAACCATCAGCTAATTAGAGTGAGAAGGGTGGGGGTTGTAATGCTCCTAAATGAAACTTATGAAACATAGAGTTGGGCATCAAACGAACACTTGCATCAAGGTCGCATAGGGCCCTCTCAATTTTTATTTTTCTTATGATACTAATAAGTACTTATCATATATATTATTTGATGGTCATTTTGCTACAGTATTAGGAGAATTATATGCTTTAAATTACCATTTATACTCATATTCTCGATTTCTACTTGGGTATGGTTGTTTGATGATATTTGCAGGAATGTGGACCATTTTGACCCAGTATTTGAACCTCATTTCAGTAAATTTTGGGCCCCCATCGATGCCCATGATATGTTATGCCCTTGGAGCAAGAGAAGAGCAGAAAATTTGGTTCCAGCCAAGACCACGGTTAGTCTGTGGTGTCTACCATGGACCATGGGAAGCTATGTAACTGTGGCCTCTTCGTTTTCCTTTAGTCGTGTGGCTGCAAAATGCTCATATTCTTCTTTATAAACTCGTCCCTCAGCAGCAGAAAAAGGAAGAATAGCATAGATTGTCATTTTCCTTCCCAAAATTTTACTCTTTGTAGTTAAGATGTTAGTTTGTTTTTTGTTTTAGTGAGAAATCTTAAGTGAGGAGCTTGGTTTTGTTGGCGGTTTGAAGACTTTGTCAAGGGCTATCATTATCAAGCCCTTCCTTCTCAGATCTCGCTGAATCGTTGGTTAGTTGTTTAATTTTTTAATCATGAGTGAGTAGTTTATTTTGTCTTGGGATTTGTTTGTTAATGAAAGTGTAGTTGGATCATGTTATATTCAATAGAATTGTGCTTTTGTTTCATGATTGGTTTGATTTTGTTTTGTCAAGTGATTATTATGTTGTGAGTGGATTTTGGCCAAATTTTGCTTGCACCATTGAAACAATTGAATGAAGGACTAAAAGATGAAATTTGATTGTTAGACTGCTTGATAAGACCTAATATAGTGATGGCTCGAAAGACATATTTGCATGTTGGGAGGACACGAGAGTAATAAAAAAATATTAAACTTAGATTAAGACCAATTAGTTTGAAAGAATGACTTTGGTTTAGTTTAAGCAATTTGGTTGATTTCAAAAGAATAGACCAAATTCTAGATAGATTGCAATCCCTTAAAATTATCCAATTTAACAAAAGCGCATATTAATCATATTAATCCAACACATTTCTTAACCAAATAAATCCCCAGGGGTTTCTCTTTGATTGAATTTAGAATCAGTTGATTAGAAGTTATTAAATCAAAAACTCTTGATTTGGTGAATGCTTAGCATTTTCTAATAGACAAAGCTTGATAGATTACTTTGGTCCCTCAAAACGATATTTTATCTATACTACAACACCCATGTGCTTGCGGGCGTGTCATGTTTTTGGTGCTGCTGCCGAGGACCAATTTATTAAATATTGAGTTAATCTTACGGAAGTAACTAAGTATTTTATTTTATTTTATTTTATTTTGTCTTTTATTTTATTTTCTGGTTTGATTGCATTGGTAGCGTTGGTGATAGTACATGCAAGAATCTTCCACGTTTATGCAAAGTCTATTTCTATACGAACCCACCCAAGATCAAGAGGACTTTCTACTTGAGAAAGAAGAAGTAAAAGATTGAAGAACAGAGACGTCAGGCAAGACTAACTTCAACAAATATAGCGCGAAGATGAGGTGACCAAAGAAGGACCCTTAGGGACTTTGTTACCCCTGGAGTCCAAGGACTTGCCTCAAGCGTAGGTCGCCCTTACATTGATGCAAATAATTTTGAGATTAATCCGACTCTTATTTCCATGGTGCAACAATCCCAGTTTGGAGGCACTCCTTTGGAAGACTTGAATTTACACATTCCGTTCTTTTTAGAGGTGCGTAACATGTTGAAGCTCAACGGCGTCTCCATCAATGCCATCCAACTACGACTATTTCCCTTCTTACTAAGGGATAAGGTAAGAGCATGACTGCATTCTTTGCCTTCGGGATGTATCACCACATGGGATGAGCTTACTAGAGTCTTCCTCGCCAAATTCTTCCCACCGGGCAAAACGGCAAGTCTGAGGAATCAAATCACCAACTTCACTCAAAGGATGATGAGATGCTTTATGAGGCTTGGGAGCAGTTTAAGGATCTGCTGCGTTTATGCCCCCATCATGGTCTTTAACGAAGGATGATTACTCAGGCTTTCTATAATGGTGTGACCCAACCTGTAAGGTCCACTATCGATGCAGTGGCAGGAGCAACTTTGATGAATAAAACTGAAGACGAGCCCTGTGAGATGGCACTCAACAATTTTTAATGGTCCACCGAATGAGGCCAACCCAAACGGGTTGGACGTAAGCTTGAAGTTGATGCACTTATTTTGCTTTCTGCTAAAGTTGATGCTATGACTCAAAGGTTGGACCAAATAAATGTTAATGCTGTGAATTCTAACGCCCTTCTCCCATGTGAAATTTGTGGTTCTATTAAACATGTGACTTTAAATTGTCAAGTTGGGAGTCCGTTTTCCCAAGATTCTAGTGAAGTGAATTACGTCTAAAACTTTAACCGAGATTAGCCAATGACCTTTACTCTAGTAGCTATAATCTGGGTTAGTGGAATTATCTGAATTTCTCATATAGGTCTAATTTAAACTCTCCGAATATGCCTCTAATGAATGCTAAACCACCCCCTGATTTTCAAAGACCTCCATTCCCTCCACAAGTGCCCTAAAAGTCCAAATTAGAGGATATGATGGAAAGTATGCTTATGGCACAACAAAATCAGGATGAGTATATTAAGCAATTAACTTCTAAGGTTGATGTGCTTACAACTCACAATAAGATGTTAGAAGCCCAGATTGCCCAACAAGCAAGCTTTTCATCTACACCCCCGGATACACTTCCTAGCAAGCCCGAACCTAACCCTAGTGAGCATTGTAATTATATCACCTTGAAGGAAGAGATTGAGGACTGTATTACACTGAGGACATACTAATGGAAGAGGGTAGAAAAATAATCATGATTGAGAGTAAGGAGAGAAATAATGGTGGCCAGGCCACTGCATTTATAGAGAGTGAGAGTGTAGAAATCCCCATCATTTTTCCACCTAAGCTTTCTGACCCATGTAGCTGTTCTATCCCCTGTATTGTGGGAAAGGTCGAAATTGAGAGGGCCTTGTATGATTTAGGTGCAAGTGTTAGTTTGGTGCCTTATACCTTATTTCATAAGCTTCACTTAGGGCCACTACAACCCACAACCTTTTCACTTCAGTTAGCAGATAGTTTTAAAATGCAACCCTGTAACACCCCCAGCGTCTAAGGTTAGGACTGTTAATGATTTCTTAATTCCTACTTAAATTCTGGGGAAAAACGGTTAAAAGTTTGCCTAAAAATGGACCATTTCCCAGGATAAAAGCCTTATAATAAATCTCTGCATCGAGTAGAAGTATAAAAGAATACCAAAATAAGCTCAACGGCTACACGCTGGAGTTCACAACTCAATAGGTCATTCGCCCAGAGTATGACAAATAATAAAGTTCATAATAAAGGAGGAAATCAAATAAACAACTCGATATATCACACATCCGGAGTACTGGGGTTTACATCCCAAGATATAACTAACTTTAACTATAAAGACAACTGGCTAATCAGATGGTTGGCTCACATGGCCGTACAGAGCGACTTATGAACAATATACATTACATGAACTAGAGTGCTTTGTTTTCATACATTTACAACTGTAGGGACACATTATATTACATCGTTTAATTAGTAAGTCTACTTCTATATGTCCACACATGACACCTTTTCAAGCAAGGGGATATTCTAACTTGGCATACATGAATCAACTTCTACCTATCACATCAAAAACCTAGGAAAAAGGGGAAATAGTAATGGGATAAGTGACCATATGCTCAGTGAGTATTTCTCGACTCCTTAAAACCAAAACCATTCACAGGTAATAATAATAAGTAGTAGTCACACAACATTTATATATTACTATCATATTAGGCAATTAATGTCTCCAAAGAAGAATCATCAACCTTGAGCTTTGTACTAGCCACTTAAGCTCGCTTCTAGACCCTTACTAGCTAGACTCCCCTAATAATCAAGCATTTAGGCACATAAGCAAGCAACCCACAAGGATAAGCAAGCAAGCACAAGGACAAGGTAAAATGCTTTCAAATATGCATTTTGAAAACGCAGTAACTCATGTTGTATTCAAAGATTGATTTACAAACCACACTAGCCTCTTCAAGGCTCATATACTTTTTAAAGTTCCTAAAATGCCCACATTGGTAATGATTCAAATCATTTTCTCATTTATCAGGAAAATATCTTCCCATTTCAGGCATAAGCAATGTCCTGGCTAAGGGAGATCTACACTCACCCTTACAACTCACATTATCCCTGGGGTATACGTAACATAACATTTGGCCAAAATGCGTCTCGGCAGAGTTACTCTAAATTCGATATTATCCTCTGTGGGGGCAATAGCTCACTCCTTATCTTGCATCGAGTCCCCCCTCAAGGTTTTATCATGTGTCACATATCAACCAATGTTACCATTGGGGGAAATAGCTCACGCCTTATCTTGCATCTAGTCCCCACCCTTAAGGTTTTATCACATGTCATAGGACATTATCTTTGGGGGAAATAGCTCATGCCTTTTCTTGCGTCCAATTCCCACCCCCAAGGTTGTATCACATGTCATAGGATATTGCCCTCGTTAGGGTCTTCTAGGGTTCCACTTCTGGGTCTAACTTCCTAGGCCTGGCCAATTTGCCTAGCACCATCTTAGTCATTAAAATAATTTTAAACCCTTATAGCTCGTTAATAAGAAGTCACCGTCGCACACAGTAAGTTTCACCTTCAAGTGAATCACAATTCTTTTTCCTTTAATAGTTGCTTACATAATTAAAAGCATGCTTATCTAAGAAAATAACCCACAACCTTATTAATACTTTGTGGTTCTTTCATTTTCAACATGAAAAGCCTCTTAAAATCATATTGAGTCTACTAACTCACAATTTGAAACCTAAAGTAATTGGCTAGCATATCATTCAAACTAAGTTTTATAATTAACACCTTCAGTTACCTTTTTATTTCGTTTAAATCCTTTTAAACACAAAGAAGGGGATAGAAATAAACCAAAGCCTTAAAAAAATTTTCGAACTCGCTATTAGTTTGCTTTTTAACTCCCTTGACCTATCGACTATTTAGTTGAGTCACTCACTGAGTAATTCGATGATTTAAGATCTTTTACGCTACAAACATCTTAACAAACTAACAGGTAACTGGTGAACATTTAGAAACATTTGAAATTATGGAAACACACTTTTGACGACCCTTTCAAAGATTCTAAAGTTCACAAACCATTCACATAGCATCACTTAAACAATTCAAGAGGAAAGGGGTTCACAAATAGCACATTTGTATCACTTCACATGAATAGTTTCAATCGAATCTATCTAATATTTCATGCACCTCACAATCCACATGATTACGGTTAATATCAAACCCAGGCTCCCTCCTCACACAGCACTAACTAAAGAAACCTCGAATCACTCGTTAGTTCCACCTCAAACCATCCAACTACCAATGCAGTTTGGTATCACAATAATTTGATCATTTAATTCAGAAACCAACATCCATAAGCATAGCATTTTTATGTAATCACCACAAATAGAATGTAAACATATCCAAACTAATCTAGCAACAACATTTAGGCATATTTTAGTTTGCTCTACAATTTCCTCAAATCTCCTAGTTAGCATCCTATGGGCATAGCATTCACATGTAACCTTCAAAACATAATTTAGGCATACTAAAACTGAATTAACAACAACTTTAAGACCTTGTTTTGCTTGTTCCACAATTCCCCAACTAATCGGTTAGTAAGCTATGCATCAACTCAACATGCAAGAGTCCCAAATCAGCATCATCGTCATATTTACCTAATTTCAATTTGATTTCCTCCAATTACCGATAATTAACTCGAATTCAACATGAACTAACTATAATCAATAAAATTTGTTGACATTAGTGATAATTTAAGAGGACAAAAATACCCACCTCGATTCCAAGAGGGTCGTCCAAAGGCTGCTGGCTAGACTTTGAGTGCTGGAAAAACCCAATCTTTAACCATTGCTCATTGACCACACAAACAGAACCAGACCACGCATAATTCACACAATTCAAACCTCAAATTCACTTAAATCACTTACTGACTTGAACTTATGGTGGATGTTCGATGTTGAGTATCACTCCCAATTTATAGAGATAATTAGGTAGGTAGAGACAAGCTTGCATGGCCAACTTTAGGCACGCATTCTGTGCTTCAATTCACTACCCAAACCCACTAAAAATACGGTGGTTCTTCTCTATTTTCGCCTATATTTCACACCAGGGATTTGTCAGTATCTGGGGAAGGTCGAATGAGTGGAATTGCAAGTTGGGTGAGGTGCAAATCAGGTGGAATTCTGGTGCTTTGAGCCGCGTGTATGGTGGACATAGAAGAGGAAGAAGAAGAGCAGAGAGAGAGGTAAGCTTAGGGGGTTGTGTGCAGAGGAAATAGAAAAGAAGCCAAACTTAAATCTGGTGCTGTTTTAATGAAATTGCCCCTTTTCTCCTTTTTTTTTTAGTTTCAAGCTTGCCTAACAGCTAACACCTCTAGTCCCATCTCGTACCTCATATTCTAAACCCAAATCATCAATGACGCTCATTCTAGAATTTAACGAAATTAATTCTAAGGCTTATCAACCCAATCGCACTCAGAAATCTACTTGATTTAGTAATCGATAATAATTCTTATTAACACTTATTAAGATCATCGCAAAATTTCAAAGCCAATAATAATAACAGTAATATTCTTTATAATAAAATTATCACTTAAGCAAGCACATCGATATTAATTTAACTCATATTGTTCATAAAACACAATTTTATAACGTCAAAGGCAAGACAGACTGTTTAACGTAAAAAGAAAGAACGCGGATATTACAAACCCATAGGCAAATGGGAAGATTTGCCAGTCGCAATATAAGATATTTGAGTATTGAAATACTTTATCATAGCTGATATGAACGAGACCGATGATGTCCAAATCATCCTAGGTAGGCCTTTATGGCCACCGTGGGTTGTCATATTGATGTAAGAATGGGGCATATAACATTTGAAATACAAGCATGCTATGCTATGTTTTGCCATATGGCAGAGAAAGTGGTTTCTGCTAATTCTTCTCTATTGGATGAGTTTCCCCTTTCCTTTAAGATTGACATGGAGTATATCTTACCTCGTCAAGATCCTCCTGATTTTGATTGGATTTCTACTGATGACCCTAATAGGCCTGCAAGCGCATGATGGCGTTGTAGCAAATGAAGGTCTAAGCAAATCCAAGTTTGAGATTTAATAATAAACTATCTAATGTAATGGATAAACATTAAGGAATTAAACAAATCAAGCAATTTTCCAATCCGAAATATCAAAAAGGCATTTTTTCCTCTAATGGTTATTTTAAAACTGATAATCAAAGTTTCACAACCCTCTTTCAAGGTGAAGTGAAATACCTAAATCAATCCAATTACTATTTCTTAAGGGCCCCCGATTTATTTAGGTTTGCTAAGCATGAGATTATTAAATTTGTGGTTTCTTAATCGGTGTGACTTTCTCAAGACTTCAGACAATCAAGTTAAATAGCAGGATTCCGATATTAGATTTCACCTTTCAGTTCATCACCCAATACCCACAACAAGCAAGAAAGTGATCAAGTTTCTCACAAGACGATAAACTTCTAGGATTCAATAAAATAATCTAATAAATTCAAAAGCACCAAATGACATCAACACAAGATCAAGAAAAAGTATTTACATAAATCCAAAATCAAAACAATAACGATAACCAAAATTAAAAACGTAAATCTAAATTTGCATAAACCTGGGATGGAATCCTTATAAATCTTCACTTCAACTCACACTCTCTCGCTCTAATCTAATCTAAATCCAAACTAGATGGAATATGGAGGAAATGGAGTGGATGGGGTGTGTGTTTTGTGTTTACTGCTTTGAGAATAACCCTATTTATAAAGAAACACAATTAACCTCAGCCACACAACGAGGGAAAATGAACAGGCTAGCAGTTAAGCCTCTACCACGGATTATGGCATCCACCACATGCAGACCATAGTGCTGGCTAGAACCTAATTTTTTGCTCGTATTTCCTTCCACGGGTATAGTGGCTTGGTCTTATCCATGGAGAGTCAAAATACACTCAGTTAGGGTTCAAAGCAAGGGCAAAAATGTCCAAAAATATGTAAAATATAAAAAAGAACCATACCTAAGCGTAAAATGGGAAAAAGAATATAGATTATAACATAAAGCACATAATTCTCCCTAAAAATGCAGCAAAATGACCTTTAAATGATATATACATTAAGTAGTTATCAAACTCCCCCATGCTTAAACTGTTACTTGTCCTCTAGGAAACACTAGAGAAAATCGACAAGGGGAGATGCGTCTAGGACTCAAATAGATAACAACATCCTTAAAGTAGGCAAGTCATAGCATATCACAAGCAAGAATATCAATCAACAGCAACCGCAGGCAGCGCGCAAGACATTTCAAAATTAGAAGGAAGAGAAGGTTTTCAAAAAAAGAATCAGACCATAAGCTCGATATCAAACTTGATCACCCCCAAAGAACCACAAAGCACATCATACAAGCACATGAGATTATAGAGCTAACTAGACTGATAGAACCTCATTTTTGGAAAATGTGAATCACTCCTACTTATGTGTTTGAAATATAGCATAGGTTCACTCAAGACTTATCCCAAAGATGCAATCTACCATATGCTTGTGAAGATTCTCAAATTCTCCACCACTAAAATGCAATGTGCATAAAACAATCAACAGGACTTTATATGGGTTATAATGTGGGCTAAAAGGATTAAGGGAAAAGGAGTGGACAAATGCATTTGGGTAAATGTGGAGCTATCAGTGAAGTGACTAGGAAGCAACCAACAAAACACAAGACAACTATAAAGTTCACCAACACTCCAAACTCCAATAATACAGTGAACAAGAACATACCCTAATCAATTAAGTAGGAAAATAAGCTTTTTTTTACATATCCAATGCCAATCACTTAGTTTTTCTTTTTTTTTCTTTTTGTTTCGCAACATAACTTTTTCTTCCTTTCTTTCTTTTCTTCCTTTAACATTTTTGTTTTTCTTTTCTTTTCTTTTTTTGTTTTTCTTTTCTCAAATGAAGCAAAAATTGTAATTATTGAAAGGCATAGCATCACCAATTGTCAATCACAATCGAATATATATATATACACAACCTAAATAAAAGGGAACCAAAACTAAATGCTCAATCACTTAGTTTTTCTTTTTTTTTTTTGGCTTTTTTGTTCACAACATACCTTTATCTTCCTTTTTTTTTCCCTTCTTCAACATAACTTTTTTCTTTCCTTTTCTTTTTTGTTTTTCTTTTCGAAAATGAAGCGAAAATTGCTATTATTAAAAGGCATAGGATCACCAATTGTCAACTCACAATCGAATATACACACACACACACACACACACACACACACACACACACACACACATATATATATATATGTATATATATATATATAAACACACACACCCACAACCCAAACAAGAGGGAACCAAAACTAAATGCTCAATATCATCCATCCCTCAACAAAGCAACATACCAAAGCCACCTTAAGCTTAATTATCGCCCAAAAACACCCACTACATAGATTAAGTGATGTTCCATAGACTTGGCTTAAAGGTAGGAATATGGGTTTGGTCAAGGGCTAGATGAAGGGATCACAACAAAAATAGGTATAAGCTCAACGGGGCTAGCAAAGAAATAAACATGTAACATATGGGTAGGCTATTAGGCTATGTGGATAAAATGACCAAAGAAAGGAATGCCTCTATCATAGCATTAAATATGCACATGTTAATGTGGTTTCCAACAAGAATCTAGGAAGCTCTAAAGATGCAACATTGAAGAGTCACATACATGAAAGAAACATGAGACTAAATATAATGATTAGTTCAAGTAGGCCCAATGTCTCATGGGATGCCTACCAAAGACTTATTAAGCTCATAAAATGACTCTCATGTACTAACATCAGTACTAAGGACTCCAAGGGATAAAATAGTTCTCAATCAAGACAAGGGTCAAAACAAGAAATAGTCATAAAACCTTCACAAATTTTTAGCATCAAAAGGGATTACTCATCAAAAGACACGCAAGCTCATGAAAGCTATTTTTCCTAACCAAAACATCATTGGAGATTATCTCAAACCAATCTACACCATCTCTACATGCAATCCTATATGCAAACTTAAATGCAACTAAATGCAAAACATTAATACAAACAAAAGAAACATAAAATTATATGCTTTAGTATGTATGCAAACTAATAACCAAAATGAAAGACATAGAACTGCCCTTCCACCATGCTTAGATAAAGCATTATTATTTAAAGAAAAAGAAATAAAAAAGAAAACAAAAGAGAACAATCTCACCAGGTTAGGTGCTGGATACACCTAAGCTAAGGCCTCCTCGCAATATAGGCCAAATGGAGCGTCAGCCACTCCACCACAACTTCAAGGCACGACCCGTCAAATTAGTTGCCGTTAAAACATGCAGGAGCCTATCAAACTCCTAAGACCACAATTTAGAAAATGTAAGGTAAGAGTCAATAACCAAAATCACACCAAAGACATTAAGTATCCTCTTAACCTTATCAAAGGCCATAGAAAAATCATAGGAAGGATTAAAGAATGTAGTCCACGTGATTTTCCTGGGCAAGTCCTCTAGGCTTACACAGTAAGGATCAATAGAGGGATCATACCTTGTAAAGTAATCTAGTGATACATAATCATCAACACTCTCACCAAGCATACCAAACACATTATTCTCATAGTCAAAATCAACATTAGAGTCAAAAATCACGGGATTATCAATAGCTGCATAAACATAATTAGGGGAAGGAGAAGGTTGTGAACAAAGAAGGGAAACATGGGAATGATTAAGTGATTGGGGAGGACACTATCCTCAAAACCAAGGCTAGGAGGCTCGTCATGCATAAACACATCATATGACCCCTCCAAAGGAGTCCTAACTAGATCATACACCTTCTCTAAAGTATCTTCTAACTCACAACATGCATCAACAACACTAGATCTAGCAACAACCCCATAAGGCTCACCCACCTCAAGCCCGATGCACTGAGCTAAAGGGAAAGATGAATAATGTAAGGATAGGACAACATCAGTATTGTATATGGGTGATGCAAAATAAGGTTAAGCATAGTATACATAATAAGGACATGAATTTATATCATGGTCAGAATAAGTACAGAAATCACACCAAAAAGGAGCATAATAAGATCTAAAATAAAATGCACAAGGATCAAAACATGAATATCTACAAACAGGACTAGCCTTCTTAAATTCAAATGAATCCAAGCAATCCACTCAAGCAAATACCATGTATCATCAACATTTTGACCATGAAAACCCCAATTCTCTAAAAGAGCACGGGTTTCACTATTAACCACCTCATTAATAATGTCTAAAATTTCCCATTTACCCAAACAATAACCACATTGAGCAAGAAAGACATTTAAATGCTTAAAATACCTCCAAAATAATTCATGCTTGAATTCAAAGAAATGAAAATTGCCATTGTTTTTTTTTAATTTTTTAATTTTTAATTTTTTTTTCCAAAGAAAAACAAAATGCTTAGTCAAACCAATTAGGAAAAACCCAATATTCGATGCTAGTCCTCGGCAACAATGCCAAAAACTTGGTAGGCCCACAAGCGCACAGTGGCATTATAGCAAATCAAGGTCGATTCCACGAAGACTATGTTGATTTACTGGGTTATAATCCCTCAAGATATGCTAAGCAAATCCAAGTTTGAGATTTAATAATAAACTATTTAATGTAATGGATAAAAATCAAGCAATTAAACAAATCAAGCAATTTCCTAATCCGAAATATCAAACATGCACTTTTTCCTCTAATGGTTATTTTAAAACCGATAACCAAAGCTTCACAAGCCCCTTCCAAGGTGAAGTGAAATACCTAAATCAATCCAATTACCATTTCTCAAGGGCTCTCGATTTACTTAGGTTCGTTAAGCATGCGATTATCAAATCAATGGTTTCTCAATCGGTGTGACTTTCTCAAGACTCCACACAATCAAGTCAAATCCTAAGATTCTGGTATTAGATTTCACCTTTCATTTCATCACCCAACACCCACAACAAACAAGAAAGTGATCAAGTTTCCACAAGGCAATAAACTTCTTGGATTCAATAAAACAATCCAACAAATTCAAAAGCACCAAAATGATATCAACAAAAGATGAAGAAATTAAAAATTATTTGCATAAATCCAAACAAAAACAATAAAGATAACCAAAATTACAAACATAAATCTAAATTTAGAGAAGAGAAGATAAGGGAAAAGATATGCTCGGTCAAGATCGTGCTTGAACCCTTATGTAAATTTGGGATGGAATCCTTATAAATCTTCACTTCAACTCACTTTCTCTCCCTCTAATCTAATCTAAAGCCTAACTAGATGGAATATGGAGGAAATGGAATGGATGAGGTATGTGTTCTGTATTTTTTGCTTCGAGAATGGGCCTATTTACAGGGAAACACAATCAACCTGAACTACACAATGAGGGAAAACAAACAGGCTAGCGGTTAAGCCTCCACCACGGACCGTGGCATCTACCACGGGCAGACTGTGGTGGTGGCTGGAACCCAATTTTCTACTCTTCTTTCCTTCCACGAGCATAGTGACTTAGTGGTGTCTGTGAATAGTCAAAATACAATCAGTTGGGGTCAAAGCAAGGGCAAAAAGGTCCAAAAATATGCAAAATACAGAAAAGAATCATACTTAAGTGTAAAATGAGAAAAAGAGTATAAATTATAACATAAACCACATAGTTCTCTCTAACGCAAAATAACCTTAAAATGATATATACATTAAGTAGTTATCACCCAACCAAAGGTATGTTAAGGTGGAGTTTGCTGCTCCTATGCCGACTAGCATACCCAAGGTTGAGACCCACCCTTCTAATGAGTCTGCTATGAGCGGTTATTGCAGGTTTGTTCAAGTTGTTTCCTCTTTGCCTCCTATGGGAGAATTTGATGCAGATTTTGATTTGGGGGTTGAACAAGGTGATAGTAGCCAGTTTGATGGGCTACACAAGCAGTTGGTTTTATACGCTGATAGTGCGTTGTGGAAACAATTGATGACAACGAAGGACCTTCAACCAGAACTTTTGAGATGGTACCTTCGATTGAAGAAATTCAATTTTGTGGTCAGTGACAAAGCCACTGCCCATACACGTACTGATCCGGACCAGGCATAGAAGTATGGTCAAGCACTTGACCTTAAAAGAGCGCTTCTTAGGAGGCAACCCAAGCCCTTTTTCTTTTCTTAGCTTTGATTTTTATTATTTCTTGTAGTTTTTCTAAATTAAAAAAAAAACACAAAAGAGAGGAAGAAAACGAAAAAATGATATAATTGCTTGGCACCATGGCCAAAAGCCCAGAACCATGGCCATTGAGTGCCAAACTAGGAAATCAAAAAAGTTTTTGGTATCAGCATGCACCACTACTAGCACGTGGTGGTCCTCACAGACCGTGGTGGTCTGCTTCGGTCTGCAATCTTCATCTTCATCTTCTACTTTCTCTCTACCTCCCTCTTTCTCTCTCTAAACCCACCATTACTAAACCTTCAAGTCTTCCTCATATCTTCTCATTTTTACTCCTTATTTCAGTCAAAATCCTTCCTCTTCACTTAATCCTTCTCTTTCTTCCGTAAATTTCCTCCTAACCTTCTTCTTCTTCATCAAACTCATCTCACCTTTACCCATCCTCCGTAACCATCTTCTTCTTTACCTAATACTTTCTTTTTTTTAACTTTAATTCTTCTTTTTTTCCCCCTCAACTTATATTATTTAGGTTTTAGTTTTAATTTTTGTTCTATATTTACAACCATGGCACCTACCAGGAGACAAAGTAGTGTCAAGGAGGTTGGATCACCAAGTCAAGCACCATCCCAACCCCCAATGGACCTCCCAAACCTCTACCAACGCTCGAGCCCAAGGTAACATTCCTCATCCCCTTGATTTAACCAATCCTAATCATGTTGCTAGATATAATTGTTTGAATGAATGCATGATTGTGGCAACTCATTATTATGATTAGGAATTGTTAGTACGTTTAGGATTGTTAGATGATATTAGGTGGTTGTTTGCACAGGGTGGTATAGGACATTTCATAGTAATAAAAGAGCACATATATCGGGACCTTATCTTAAAGTTCCTGAGTACACTCCATGTCGAGGTCACTAGAGGGCCTCTATGTCAAGCAGGGTACATTTCGTTTTATTTGCAAGGACGATTATATGAGTTGAACGTAGGTACCTTCAACAGTACATTCGATTTTTCACCTAGAATGGATTTATCGAACCGATAAGTCCCTTGCGAATTCAACCCAAATGCCTTTTGGAGTGAGCTTTCAGGGAGTGTTAGGCATAGTATTAGTTCATCCAAGTGCATATATATTAGGAACCTTTGCATTTGGGTAGCTCAACATATCTTAACTTACTGTTTCATTACTCGGGATGATAGTCTGAATGCCTCGAGATTATCTGAGTTTTATTTCTTACCTTGTATATTTTACATTGTCTAGCTTGATCCCGAGTTGTTCTTAGCCAGGCAATTGTATAGTGCTGCTGTCAGCACTAGAGGTAGGATAGTCATAGGAGGTATTGTGACAACTATTGCTAGATTTTTTAGGTATTGAGCCCAACCCTGAAGATAGAATCTTTGGGTTCAAGTGACTTGATCAATCTGTCTTTGAGATTATGAAATTTTATAAATTAAAGCTGGACATTTGTGCTGGATTTCCTTGGCGATCGGGTTCTACTGCTTCCTAATGTTGATCAAACTACCTTACTTCAGCAGACCAACCTTTATTGGGTACCTAGTTACATTGAGGTTATTCAGCCTGCACCCCTTCCACCTCCTTATTCTAGTAAAGGCAGACCTAGCTCTTCCCCCCACCCACCCCCTATTGACTATGCTGACCTTTAAGCCACCCTTAGGTCCATCCAGGATGAGCAAGTATCCCTTTAAGCTTATGTTGCTTCTGAGAACGCCGCTCTTCCAGACTTTGTCCAACACTTCCATGACGAGCTCCATGGAATGCTTGCTACCAAGACTCAATACTTCCAGCACCATAGGGCTTGTTTGGAGACCTGAGGAAATTGGCATATCTCTTACGGCCAACCATCCTATCCTCTTCCTCCACCTCCTTTCTAATTGCTTCTTACTACTCCCCTTCCCTTTTTCTACTATGTGCACACATTGAGGGCAATGTGTAATTCAAGTATGAGGGAGTTAGTCCTCATATTTGGCATCTGATGCCTGATTTGGCTAGGTGTGCTTATGTATTGTATATATTATTTGTGGTAGTTTTTAGAGTTTCATTATAGGTGTTAATCTCATTTGGTTAGAAGCATTTAGAAGTGCATTCAGGCCTTTTTTAAGATTGAAATTTTAGTTTTTTTTCTTTTCATAGTTTTTGCATTCTTTTTCCTTTGCATTGTTATCAGGAGTATGCATTAAAAAAAACAAAAACAAAGATTAAATTAAATTGAAAAAATTTTTGTAAAAAAAAATCCTCTGGTAATGATCTTTGTAGACTAGGTAGACTTCTTTAGTTTAGTTCGATTCTTTGCTTTGCCCAATTATGTAAAACAATATTTGAGACTGAGTTTGCAAAAATGAGCTTCATGTTTTGACCATATGTTGAGTGTAAGTTGATTACCCCATGACTCTTTACATGAATTTTGGCATGTATTTACTAATGAGCTAGTTATGACCTGGGTGGATGTCCCGTGAGGCTTTGAGCTTTTAAAGACTATTTCTCAATTTAGTCTCATGTTTCTTTCATGTAGGACTCTTCCTTGACATCATTTGTCTAGATCTGGCTCTGATTCACATTCAATATCACATTTTGTGTATGCATTTAGGCAATATGATTGAGGCATTTTTTTTGACTTGTTAAACTCATTAACCAAATAGCCACCTTTGTTGCGTATTATATCCCTTGCTAGCCTCTTGGAGCTTACATATGCTTTTCTTTATTTGGACCTCCTACTATAGCCTATGGCCAAATGATTATCTCATCCTTAAGCCAAGACTAGATGAGCATTTCATTCTTTTTCATCAAGTTTAATTGGGAACTGGTAAGGTGTATTGAGATCTTTTTAGTAGATTTGGTTGTTTGGTGAAGGGATGAGTTGTTGTTTGATAAAAGGAAATCCCTTATCTTTTTCTACAAAGTTTAGAGAAGAGTTGAGATTCAAAATTTGGTATGTATTTCCCTTGGCTAACTCTTTCCCAAGAAAACAAAAAACCAAAAAAAAGTGGCATAAAAACAGGAAAAAAAAAGGGAATAACAAAAAGAGTGTTAGCCTTATTTTGGATTGCAAAATGTTTATGACTTTCAACTCTTTATCTCTTCAATTTAGGGATGTATTTTGTCAATGAATTGTTTTGGTCGGGAGAGGATGTTGTATGATGCATTGGAAACGTTTAGCTCTTAGTCTATGGCTTCTAGCTCTACATCTTCAAAACATTTATTTCCCTCTCACTTTTACCCATGGCCCCATTATAACCTTATGAAAGTCCTCATGATTGTCTAGTGTGTTTGCATTTTAGTGATGGTGAATTAGAGAGCCTTGTCAATCTTATGGTAGATTTGTGTCTATGGAATGAGAATTGAAGGAACCTTCATATATTTTCAAACACATAAGTGATGAGTGCCACATGACTATAGTGAGGTTCTACCGGCATTGCTAGCTTCATTTGTTTCATACGTTAAATGATTCCATTTGATAATTTAGGGGGTTTTATTCAAATTTGACATTTTGGTTTATCAAGTGGTTTTTGAAAATTTCATTCCCTAGTCTGTTTGCTAAATGATTTTTGCACCTTTGTGGACTAACTTTGGATTGGTTTTGCCATTAAAATGCTACCAATGTCTATCCTGAGGAGGCTTAGTATAATTTTTGGTCTTCGCATTACTTACGGATAAGCAACAGTTTAAGCATAAGGGAATTCGATAAGTGCTTATCATATATATCATTTTAGAGTCATTCTGCTATAGTTTTAGGAGAATTATGTGCTTTAAGCTACCATTTATACTCCTATTCCCGATTTCTGCTTGGGTATAGTTGTTTGATGATATTTGCCGGAATTCGAACCATTTTGACCCAGCATTTGACCCTCATTTGAGTATATTTTGACCCCCACAGATGCCCATGAGATGTTATGCCCATAGAGTAAGAGAAAAGCAGAAAATTTGGTTCCAGCTAAGACCATGGTCAGCTCATGGTGGCTGCCACGGACCGTGGAAAGCTGTATAACCATGGTCTCTTCATTTTCCATTGAATGTGTGGCTAAAAATGCTCGTATTCTTCTTTATAAACTCGTCCCTCAGCAATCGAAAGAGGAAGCATAGCATAGATTGTCATTTTCCTTCCCAAAATTTTACTCTTTATAGTTAGGATTTTACTTTGATTTTTGTTTTAGTGAGAAATCGTGAGGGAGCAGTTCAGTTTCGTTACCAATTTGAAGACTTTATTGAAGGCTGTCATTGTCAAGCCCTTCCCTCTTAGATTGCGCTGAATCGTTGGTTAGTTGTCTAATTTTTTTAATCATGAGTGAGTAGTTTATTTTATCTAGGGATTTGTTTGTTAAAATAAGTGTAGTTGGATCATGTTATATTCAATAGAATTGTGCTTTTGTTTCATGATTGGTTAGATTATGTTTTATCAAGTGATTATCATGTTGTGAGTGGATTTTGGCCAAATTTTGCTTGCACGCTTGAAATAATTGAATGAATGACTGAAAGGTGAAATTTGATTATTAGACTACTTGATAAGACCTACTGTAGTGACGACGTGAAAGAGAGATTTACATGTTGGGAGGATGAGAGAGTAGTAAAAAATATTGAACTTAGATTAAGACTAATTAGCTTGAAAGAACGACTTTGGTTTAGTTTAAGAAATTTGGTTGATTTCGAAAGAATAGACTAAATTCTAGATAGATTGCAATAACTGAAAATTATCCAATTAGATAAAAACACATGTTAATCATATTAATCCAACTCCTTTCTTGACTAAATAAATCCCTAGGCATTTCTCCTTAATTGAATTTAGAATCAGTTGATTGGATATTGTTAAATCAAGAACCCTCGATTTGGTAATTGCTTAGCATTTTCTAATAGGCAAAGCTTGATAGATTACTTTGGTCCCTGAGGACGATATTTTATCTATACCATAACACTCGTGCGCTTGCAGATGTGTCAGACACAAGGGATAGTAAAGCTACCTGGGTTAGGAAGATTTGGTGGAAAGACTGCGGGAATCTTAATGCTATCATCTTCTATAAAAGTTATGGGCTTGCCACCATCATTTCTCTCCTTACTCTCGGCCATGATCACTTCTCTACCCTCCTCAAATGGTATGTCCTTAGGATCCTCTACCCTTTCTTTCAAGGTAATACAATTACAAGGCTTACGGGGGTTAAATTCGAGTTTCCTAGGCAGTCTACCCGGAGGTGTAAATGGAGACGTAGCTTGTTGAGCTATTTGGGCTTCCAACATCTTGTTGTGAGTAGCCGGCACATCAACCTTAGACGCCAATTGGTTAATGAACTCATCTTGCTTTTGTTGACCGAAAAGTATATTCTCCATCATATACTCTCAGTTAGATTTTTAAGGTGCTTGTTGAGGATAGGACGGTCTTTGAAATCCAGGCGGTGGTCTGAAATTCATTCTGGGAACAAGTGGGGCATTAGACTTATAAGAGGGATTGGGGTGATTTCTCCAACCTGGATTATATGTGCTAGAGAAAGGGTCATTTGATGGTTTAGGGTTGTAGTTGTTCACATAATTGACCTGGTCACTTATATCTTGCGCAAAAGGACTAGCCACTTGACAATGCAATCAAATGATCAACTTACCACATGTATCACATGATGGGGAAGGTGTAATACCCGCGTTCTTTACTCTTATGTCATACTGACTATCTCGCCTTATGGCATTATAAAATCGTATTTTAGTAACTATATGAGTTAAATTATTATTGATATGCTTGTGTGAGTGATAATTTTATTAAAAAAAATATTATTATTGCTATTATTGTTATGGTTTGAAAATTTTTCAAAGATTTTAATAGCATTAATAAGAATTATTAACGGATACTAAATCAGGTGGGAACCCGAATACGACTGGATTGTCATCCTTAGAACTAGTTTCGTTTATTATTAAATCGAACTTAGTATAATTAGGAACGATTAATCGACGGGAGATTACATTATCAATTTAGGTTTAGAATACGAGGTACGAGATTGGACTAGCGGTGTTAGTTGTTGGGCAAGCTTTAAACAAAAAAAGGGAAAAGAGGCGAGTATTTTTTTCTAAGAAAAAGCTAGACCTGCCTTGCTTCTTCTTCTTCTTCCTCCTCGCGTGAAGCCCTGAGCACCAACCCTATTTCTTCTTCTCTACATACACGCAGCCACAAGCACTGAAATTCCATCGATTTTCACTCAACCCAGCCCACAATTCCTCGCATCCCACATCCCCAACATCAAACAAAGCTGATTACTGAGTGTTCTAGGTGAAATCAGTGCAACACCATCATGTTTGTGGTCTATTCAGGCAGCAATTTCAGGCACTAAACACGTGCCCAAGCTTGGCCATGCAACCCTGTCTTTAGCCACTTCAATCCTTCTATCAATTGGGAGTGAATTTGTAGCACCAAACACCCACCACAATCTCGAGTCAGTAGGCCAAGTTTGGCTGGCTTTAGGGTATGATTCGTGAAGTCTGAGCCACGGCTGCAGCAAGGAGTCGAAATCTAAGTTTTTCCAACACACAGAGTCGAGTTTGAAAGCCCTTAGAATAGGTCCTTAGCTTGGATTCGAGGTGGGTGTTTCTCTCCTCCTAAATTGTTACTAGTCTCCAAAAAATTTTACTAATTATAGTTAGTTTATGTTTGAATTTAAGTTAATAGTCAGTACTTAGAGAAATTAGCAGTCGAATTGGCTAGACAAGATGATAATGCTGACTTAGAAGCCTTGCATGTTGAGTTGGTGTGTGACATTACCAACCGATTAGTTTGAAGAATTGTGGAACAAGCAAAATTATGTCATAAAGTTACCATTGGTTCAGTTTTAGTATGCCTAAATTCTATTTAAAGGTTGCATGCGAATGTTATAGCCATAGGATGCTAACTAGATTAGTTTGGTTATGTCTGTATTCTATTTTGTGGTAATTACATAAAAATGCTATGCCTATGGATGTTGGTTTGTGAAGTAAACGATTGAATTGTTGTGATACTAAACCGAGTTTGATAGTAGGATGGCTTGAGGTGAAACTATTAAGTGATTCGAGGTTCTTGTGGTCAATGTTGTGTGAGGAGGGAGCCTAGGTTTGATACTAACTGTAATCGTGTTCATTACAGGGTTTATGAAATATTAAAGTAGATTCTGTTGAAACTGTTCTTGTAAAGTGTTATGAATGTGCTATTTGTGAGCCCTCTGCCCCTTCAAATTGTCAAATGATGTTATGTGATTGATTTGTGAACTTAGGAATCTTCAAAAGGTCGTTAAAAGTATGTTTTCATAATTTTGAATGTTTGTAACGGTTCAGCTGTAGCCTGCTAGTTTGTTAAGATGTTTGTGGCCTAAAAAGATCCTAAATCGTCGAACTACTCAATGAATGACCCAACTAAATAGTCGATAGGTGTAGGAGCTTTAAAAGCGAACTAGTAGCGAGTTCGAAAATGTTTTAAGGCGTTGGTTTGTTTATATCTCCTCCTTGTGTTTAAAAGGGATTTAAACGAACTAAAAAGGGCAATTGAAGGTGTTAATTATGAAACTTAGTTTGAATTATATGCCAGCGGATTAGTTCAAGTTTTGAATTGCGAGTTAATAAGCTCACTATAATGTTGAGAGACTTTTCATGTTGAAATTGAAAGAACCATAAACTAATAGTAGGGTTATGGGCTATTTTGCTAGGCAAGCATGGTTTTAACTAAGTAAGCAACTATTAAAGAGAAATGATTCGTGATTCACTTGAAGGTGAAACTTACTGTTTGAGACAGTGGCTTCTTTTTATGATCTATGAGGGTTTAATATGATTTTAATGGCTAAGATAAGTGCTGGAGTGGACAAATGATTAGGGAGTAGACTCAGTTTGCAAGAACCCTAATGCCTAGGGAGATAAACCCAAAAGTGGGAACCCTAGAAGACGCTGACGAGAGTAACGGTCCAATTTATATTATATCCCGGGAATAATTGATGTGTGAGTGACAGCCTCGCATAGGGTGAGTGACAATCTTTCCCTAATTAGCACGTTATGAGATCATATGCCTAAAAGAGAAGATATTTTCCTAATAAATGAGAAAATGATTTGAATTACTACCAATGTGGGCATTTTAGGAACTTTCAGGCAGTAATTGAGCCCTGAAGAGGCTAGCTTGAATTGTAAACTATTCTTTAAAGAGGCTAGCTTGATTTGTAATCTATTCTTTAAAGAGGCTAGCTTGACTCGTAAACTATTCCTTAAAGTGGCTAGTGTGAAGCCCAGGTTGATGATTCTTCATTGGAGACATTGATTGCCTAATATGATAGTAACATGTAAATGTTATGTGTCTAATATCTATTATTATTGCCTGCAAGTGGTTTTGGTTTTAAGGAGTTAGGAAATACTCACTGAGTGTGTGTATCCCATTACTATTTTCCCTTTTCCCCAGGTCTTCAATGTGACAGGTAGAAGTCAACTTACATACGCCAAGTTGTAATATTCCCCTGCTTTGTAAAGGGTGTCATGTGTGCACATATAGAGGTAGACATATGAGTTAAATGATGCATTGTAATATATCCCTAGAGTTGTAAATGTACGTAAGCAAAGTACTCTAGTTCATACAATGCATATTATTTAGAAGTTACTCTGTATAGCCATGTGAGCCAACCATTTGACCAGCCAATTGTCTTTTTAGTTGAAGTTAGTTGTATTTCGGGATGTAAACCCCAGTGCTCCGGATGTGTGATCCATTGAGTTGTATTTTTTTATTTCCCTCTTTATCATTGAACTTTAATGTTTGGTACACTCCAGACAAGTGGCCCGTAGAGTTGTAGACTTCGACGTGTGGCCGTTAAGCTTATTTTTATGTACTTTTATACTTCTACTTAATGCAGAGATTTATTATAAGGCTTTTAGCCTGGAAAATGGTCAGCTTTCAGGCGAAACTCTGTCTATTTTGCCCAAAAAAATAAGTTGGATTTAAAAAAAACATTATCACTAACCCTAGGATTAGGGGTATTACAGATGGTGTCAGAGCAAGGTCTTACAATCACAGGCCGAAACTTAAGTCTTGCATTTCATATAATTATCTAGGAACGCGTTTATAATGACGTGGTATATAACGTGCTATTGTGTACAAGTCTCATTTTAGTATGAACGTTGTTGCGTTCAGCTAGCTATGTACAGCTTAACTAAGCTGATTGATTGAGTAAATGCACCATTTGCTATAGTATAGGCCGAATGACTTGTATTCTCGTAGATGAGCTAAGTCTTAGCTCAATAATGATTGTTTTGTGTACGCACCTTGGAGATTTAAATTGAAAGTTTAAAGCACGTTTGGTTTGAATTCAAATGATTTGAAAAGCCTTAACTCTAAGCTCATTTTTGCCCCTAAAGTACAATTCGTTCCTCAGGCCCCATAATGGAGTGAGCAGACACACTCAATTGTTGGTAGGGAAGGAGCTAGAAGAAGTTAAACTACTCTCCTTTCGAAGCCTAGAAACTTTGAAAGTTAAGGTCCTTCCTAAATAACGAGTTAAGGTTTTTCTTTCACGTTAAAGAACCTTTCTAATTATATAATTAGGCCTTACTATTATGTCTGAGGACTTGCATTTGCTTTACAATGATGTGTGAGATTTGTTCTATGAGCATACGTTTCTATGTGTAACTAGATGTTTCCAATACCTACATGCCAAATGCATATTTTACTCGATTGTTAATGATAAGTTGTTAATAAGTGAATAAAAGATTACATTTCTTGACTAAAAGTTCTTTTAGACGATGCCCCTCTTTATGTGAATACTGAATTGCTAAAGGAATTAAGTGAGAACTTCGTATACACGCATGTTAATATGGGTGATTATTATAAAGTCTTGTTGATTGTTGCCTAAGTGTTATTCCGAGCCTCTTGTACAATGCCATTAATACTTAGATGAGGCCATAATCTGGATTGTCATTCACATAGAGAGTCTTCCTTACTTCCCAGCATATAACTACTTACTTAGAAGTCAACTAGGCGTTATGCTCATCGAAACATGGAATGCTATTCGTATCATAGGATTGATAGCGTCTTGACTATACCAACCTCAACACACCCGGAACGGAGATAAAAGGGAGAACCTGACAGACTTTGGAATTAGATACCATATGCACCACCTCGATACCTCCTAGGGCAACGATCTGTACCCTCTCAACATCTTGTTAAGCTTTAACACCAAGTCAGGCAAGAATGCCCCATAATAGGAGGTAGAAGCTTCCCTTCCATACTAAGAGTACCTCAGACCTCCACAATTACCTTATGAGACAAATGTGTTGGAAAACCTTAACGTATATCCATAAGACCATTAACACCGTTATTAGTTGATTGATGGCTAACTCCAAATAATTTCGATAAACCTCAAAGCACACCCTCAATCCTAGGTTTTAAATGAGGGTTGCACTCATGTATACTAATCTAGATATCCTTCTGTGGGACAATCCCACGAACCTATGTGTTTTAATGCATAAGTATAACATTATGCACAATGTAAAGGTCATGGAAGCCCATATAGTTGCTTAGGTTCGTTATACATGGTTATTTAGGTGTCCTATGAATAAATTGTTTAATAAATGCACGTCTTTGTGTTTGCTTAACTTGAGTTTGGTTTGGCATGTGACTTAATTATCCAAATGATTTAACGTTTGTAATTCATAGCATGGTATGACCTCTAAGTAGTTATTTGCATTCCATGAATCCCTTGATCTCATCTTATAGCTGAAAAACAACATACACACATACTTAAAGCATGATGGGACGACCATAGGAACTTGCATTCGCATAGTCTTGACCAGTTATCCTATGTTTGATCGGATGCCATACTAGCATACCATGCTTATAGTTGAATTCTTGACTCTACACTCATCAGAGAAGTTGGGTTAGACAATGATTGACATAGATCGTATAGGTCCAAGGATGTGAGGTGATTAAGCTGCCTTGTACTACACCCTATGTGATGAGTTTCATGTATTGCATGGTAGTTTTTGTGGAAAGACCTTAGAATTGTACCTTCATTGGGTGTTATGTTCGTTAATGTTGTTGTTTAGTTATATTAAGGTTATCCTAAAGTTGTCCTGCATAGATATTTCCGCTATAGACTTTCTGGTTGCTGTGTTATCATACTATCAATCTTTGATGTCAGAAATCACAATTGTATATCTAGGTGCTTGTTATAAGACTTGTAAGGGGAATGATAACACGCTGGTGTACGCATAGTCGTATCAAAAAATATTTTGACAATCGAGTTATGAGATATGTGTGCTAATGTGATTAATAGAAATACATGAGTCTAGTATCATATTACATAGTTCCATGATTCAAAAATAACCAGTTCTAAATGAGACTCAAAGGTAGAACATTATGTTAGCTAGAACATAAGCACAATACTTGATGCATGAACTTGGCATTAAATCTAGCACCACCCAGAAAACACCTCCTTACTTTCCCCAGTCAGCTAATGTGCGGAGTTCCTTGTACCTTATTACCATTGGATACATGTCTATGAGCATAACCCTTTACTCATATGAATCTATGACCTAGGAGATGATCAATTCCAAATAAGAACCCTAGGGAAAGCCTCCCCATCATTAAAACTCGCGATTATCTTATCTGCTTGTCTTTTAACCATATATATGAGTTGGAAATCACCCACTTTGCTAAGTATAACTGTCGAGTTGTTTATGTAGGAGCTCCAAACAAATACTTAGTGGACTTCTTTCGCACCAGGAACTACAAGTTTCATGGTGGTGATGCCCAATTGAAATCATGGTATCTTGGTAGTTGAACTTCCATGAAATGATAGTTAACTATACAAAGGCATTGTTAGGCATGCAAACCATGTACAAAACCTTACGTAACCAAGAAACCATGTATTTACCTCCTTTAAATGACTTATGTTTAGACCTATGTTGGATTTTTACCTACCATCAACTTACATTCTTGCCATAGCATTTTCCTTTCAAATTGTTCCTATTAACATGTAATGCTGGTTTATGTTGCTTATAATTCTTAATCCTTGGTGTGCACTATTGTTAACCTTACATAATGTCAATGTGATCTCGAGTGCTACTTCAAGTTCTATTATTGTCAATGTGACATTATATGATGTCTCTACTACTTTAGTGTGATGTAGTAGCTTCCTGGTTAATTAATTTAACTTTAGAGTGATTTAATATCTTCATGCCTTTAAATGAACCTCACTAAGTTAACCCCCTTTATACGACTTTGACATATCCTGTCTACGTTGCCATAAATGAAAGACCTAAAGGTTAACTGGGATTGATATGCCAACATAGGAACGTCGGCTGCATATGTTCTCCTTTTATAAATTGCTTGCTATATACATATTAGAAGCATTCATGTTGCATATGATTCGTAGACTTAAGAACGCTGAGTTGTTGATTCTATGCGATGCCGTTCTACTAAATTGATGCTAAGTGATGCTATATGATGTCTTTATTACTCTAATGTGTTATAAGATCCCCAGGTTAACTGTTTCATCCTAAAGGTGACTTGAATTCATGTTTTAGAATGAAACTACCTATGTATGACCCTAAGGTGTCATGGCCTAATTTTCATACCTTTAGATGTCGAATCATAACAATGCATCTACATAGAGTTGTTGCTTAATGTGCGGATTGAGTCTAGATAATTAAAAGTCTATGTTCCTTTTTAAAATAAGCTTAATATGGTTTTCCACTCCAACTCATTTGCCCCTCTTCTATGCGACTGACCTCGGTGCCTAAATGGAGTGAGGAGCTGCTCGAAGAGGATTGGCGACAAGGAGACTGAACACCATAAACCTCTTTTTTGGTTTCAGTTAATTGTAAAACAAGAATTTGGATTTTAGTGCAATTTGTGCAGATTGTGTCAAGTGTGTGCACATCTTAGGTATGACTGAATTGATCTTTGGAATTTTGAGGATGAAATTCTTTTAAGGGAGGAAGAATATACTACCCGCATTCTTCATTCTTTCGTTACGCTGACTATAAGGCCTTATGACATTATAAAATCGTTTTATTAACTACATAAGTTAAATTATTATCGATGTGCTTGTGTGAGCAATAATTTTATTAAAAAGAATATTATTGTTGCTATTATTATTGTTATTAGCATGAAAATTTTTCAATGATTTTAATAGCGTTAATAAAATTTATTAACGGATGCTAAATTAAGTGGGAACCCAAATACGACTGGATTGTCAACCTTAGAATAAGTTTCGTTGATTATTAAATCAAACCTTGATGTGATCGGGAATGATTAATCGACGAAGGATAGCATTATCGATTTGGGTTTAGAATATGAGGTATGAGATTGGACTAGCGATGTTAGTTGTTTGGGAAAGCTTTAAACAAAAAAAGGGAAGAGAGGGGGTTAATTTTGTTTAAGAAAATGCCATACCTACCTGGCTTCTTCTTTTTCTTCCTCACATAAAGCGCCAAGCACCAACGCTCTTTCTCCTTCTCTCCATACACGCAGCCGTAAGCACAGAAATTCCATCAATTTTTACCTAACCCAACTCGTAATTCCTCTCATCCCACCTCCCCAACATCAAACAATCTGATTACTAAGTATTCTAGGCGAAATCAGTGTAAGGCCATCATGTTTATGGTCTGTTCGGATAGCGATTTGAGGCACCGAACATACGTCTAAGCTTGGCCATGCAACCCAGTCTTTAGCCATTTCAATCCTTCTATAAATTGGGAGTGAATTCGCAGCACCAAACATCCACCATAATCTCGAGTCAGTAGGCCAAGTTTAGATGGTTTTGTTGTCTGATTCGCGAACCCTGGGGGCATGGGTGTAGCAAGGAGTCGAAATTCGGGTTTTTCCAGCACCCAAAGTCGAGCTCAAAAGCCCTTAGAATAGGTCGTTAGCTTGGATTCGAGGTGGTTATCTCTCTCCTCTTAAATTATTACTAATTTCCAATGAATTTTACTTATTATAGTTAGTCTATGTTTGAATTTGAGTTAATAATCAGTAATTGGAGAAATTAGAAGCGAAATTGGGTAAATATGATGATGATGCTAATTTAGGAGTCTTGTATGTTGAGTTGGCACATGACATTACCAACTGATCAGTTTGACGAATTGTGGAACAAGCAAAATTATGTCATAAAGTTACTGTTGGTTCAATTTTAGCGTGCATAAATACAGTTTGGAGGTTGCATGCGAATGTTATGCCTATTAGATGCTAACTGGGCGATTGAGGTAATTGTAGAGCAATCAGAATTATGTCTAAAGGTTATCACTAGATCAGTTTGGGAGTGTTTGTATTCTGGTTTGTGGTAATTACATAAAAATGTTGCGCTTATGGATGTTGGTTTTTGAACTAAACGATTGAATTACTATGATACTGAACTGAGTTTGGTAGTTGGATGGCTTGAGGTGAAACTATTGAGTGATTCGAGGTTCTTGTGGTTGGTGTTGTGTGAGGAAGGAACCAGGGTTTCATTTAACCGCAATTGTGTGGATTGCGAGGTTTATGAAATATTAAAGTAGATTCTACTGAAACTATTCCTGTGAAGTGTTATGAATGTACTACTAGTGAACCCTCTCCCCCTTGAAATTGTTAAATGATGTTATGTGATTGACTTGTGAACTTAAGAATCTTCAAAAGGGTCGTTAAAATCATGTTTTCATAATTTCGAATGTTTCTAAAGTCTCATCAGTTGCCCGCTAGTTTGTTAAGATGTTTGTGGCCTAAAAAGATCCTAAATCATCGAACTACTCAGTGAATGACCCAACCGAATAGTCGATAGGTCTAGGAAGTTTAAAAGCGAACTAGTAGTGAGTTCGAAAATGTTTTAAGGTGTTGATTTGTTTTTATCTCCTCCTTGTGTTTAAAAGGGATTTAAACGAACTGAAAAAGGGGCAACTGAAGGTGTTAATTACCAAACATAGTTTGAATTATATGCTAGCCGATTACTTTAAGTTTCGAATTGCGAGTTAATAAACTCACTATGATTTTTAGAGACTTTTCATGTTGAAAATGAAAGAACCATGAAACAATAGTAGGGTTATGGGCTATTTTCTAGGCAAGCATGGTTTCAACTAAGTAAGGAACTATTAAAGAGGAATGGTTCGTGATTCACTTAAAGGTGAAACTTACTGTTTGAGACAGTGACTTCTTTTTATGATCTATGAGGGTTTAATATGATTTTAACGGCTAAGATAAATGCTGGAGTGGACAAGTGATTAGGGAGTAGACTCAGTTTGCAGGAACCCTAATGCCTAGGGAGATAAACCCAAAAGTGGGAACCCTAGAAGACTTTGACGAGAGTAATGGTCCAATTTATATTATGCCCCGGGGATAATTGATGCGTGAGTGACAGCCTTACATAAGGCGAGTGACGATCTTCTCTAATTAGCACGTTATGAGATCTTATGCCTAAAAGAGAAGATATTTTCTTAATAAATGAGAAGATGATTTGAATTACTACCAATGTGGGTGTTCTTGGAACTTTTAGAAAGTCATTGAGCCCTGAAGAGGGTAGCTGGAATTGTAAACTATTCTTTAAAGAGGCTAGCTTGATTTGTAATCAATTCTTTAAAGAGGCTAGCTTGATTCGTAAACTATTCCTTAAAGTGGCTATCTTGAATTGTAAACTATTCTTTGAAGAGGCTAGCTTGATTTGCAATCTATTCTTTAAGGAGACCAGCTTGTTCTTAAACTAATCTTTAAAGAGGTAGCTTGATTTGTAAACTATTCTTTGAAGATGCTAGATTGATTTGTAATCTATTCTTTAAAGAGGCTAGCTTGATTCGTAAACTACTCTTTAAAGAGGCTAGTTGATTTTAAAGTATGCTTTAAGAGGCTAATGTGGTTTGTAAATAATTCTTTGATTACAACATGAGTCACTATGGTTTCAAAATGGTTATTTGAATGCGCTTTACCTTATCCCTGTGCTTCCTTGCTTATCCTTGTGGGTTGCTTACATATGTGCCTAATTGCTTGATTATTAGGGAAGTCTAGCTATTAAGGTCTAGAAGCGAGCTTAAGTGGCTAGTATAAAGCCCAGGGTTGATGATTCTTCTTTGCAGACATTAATTGCCTAATATGATAGTAACATATAAAAGTTGTGTGTCTACTATATATTATTATTGTCTGCAAATGGTTTTGGTTTTAAGGAGTTGGGAAATACTCACTGAGCATGTGGTTGCTCATCTCATTACTATTTTCCCTCTTTCTCAGGTCTTTAATGTGAAAAGTAAAAGTCGACTTACATATGCTAAGTTAAAATATTCCCCTGCTTTGTAAAGGTTGTCATACGTGCACATATAGAAATAGACTTATGACTTAAACAATGTATTGTAATGTATCTCTAGAGTTGTAGATGTATATAAGCAAGGTACTCTAGTTCATGTAATGCATATTGTTCAGAAGTCGCTCTGTATGGCCATATGAGCTAACTATCTGAATAGACGGTTGCCGTTTTAGTTAAAGTTAGTTGTATTTTGGGATGTGAACCCCAGTACTCCGGATATGTGATCCGTCGAATTTTATTTTTTTTAATTTGCTTCTTTATTATTGAACTTTAATGTTTGCTACACTTCGAGCAAGTGGCCCGTAGAGTTACAGACTCCGGTGTGCGGCTGTTAAGCTTATTTTTATGTTCTTTTATACTTCTACTCAATGCAGGGATTTATTGTAAGGCTTTTAGCCTGGAAAATGGTCAGTTTTCAGGCAAAAATCTGTCTGTTTCACCCCAAATTTTAAGTAGGATTTAGAAAACATTAACATCATTAGCCCTAGGGTTAGGAGTGTTATAGAAGGGGGTACTTGAACTAATAGAATTAACATACAAGCATTCCAACTTTTGAGACATAGCATGAACTTTAGAAGAAAGTACAGAAATAGCATCCAATTCCAGCTTAGCTCCAACTGCTTAGGTTGGGCTCTCTCAGGCGACCATTCGAAATTGTTAAGGGTCGTCTCTTTTATAAGATTGTATGCTTCATCTTCGGTTTTGTTCATAAGGGTACCTCCTGCTGCCACATCAATAGTAGAGCTCAATGGTTAGGTGACTCCATTATAAAATGTTTGCACAATAATCCATCTTTGAAGACCATGGTAAGGGCATAATCGTAGAAGATCATTGAATTGCTCCCAGGCTTCATAAAGAGTCTCATCTTCCTTTTGAGATAGGGTAGTAATTCGATTCCGCAGGCTTGCCATCTTATTCGGAGGAAAGAACTTGGCAAGAAAGACTTTTGTAAGCTCATCCCATATCGTTATGCATCCTGGAGGCAACGAGTGCGCTTTAGCATATCACCCACATCTGAAAGACCGAGACATGTAAGTTTGAATCTTCTAACAGGGTGCCTTCGTACTGAGATTGTTGTACCATGGATAGAGCTGGGTAATGTGTCGTGTCGGATCGGGTTCATGTTCATGTCGAACTTAAATAGGTTGAAAACCCCCCAACCTAAAGTCAGAAAATCACAACCTAAACCGTTTAATAATTAAACGGGTTGACCTGAACCTAACCCATTTAAGTAAACGAATAAAACGGGTTAGGTTCGGGTTACCCGTTTAACCACCAACCTATTTAAGTGAAGCATAATATTCAAACCAAAAAAAGCACTTTCCCGCACAAATACACAATATTATACACTTTCCAGCTGCAAAATGACAGCAAACTTGCACCACACCAACACACCAGGGTGCATCACTGATCACCCAAATGCAGAAGCATAATTCAGCAGAATGGACTCAACAAGCAGTCAAGCAATAGTGTGACACCAACTTAAGTTTTACAGACTAGAAACTACAAATAACAAGCAACTACTAAAAGTCACAAATTACTTCAATTACAAACCCAGAACAAGCTAAACTGTCTGAAATTATGACCAAAAACTAGCAACAAGCCATAATCAACTGACCAAGTCTATTAAACAGAACACAACCTAATTATCTAACCTAGATTTTTGCCCAACTCCACATCCAGCCTCACTCTTGGATGCAAGAGAAGTTCCTCCTTCATCACTTAGGTTCATGCTCGTTACATCCCCACACAAATCATCCAAATTGTGTTCCATTACCACAAGTGCTGATTCAAATGTGAAAAGACAACAAGGGGAAAAAAATAAAATCAGTTATACAATCAACTCATGAACTAAATATACAAAACTAGAAACACAATGAACAATGACTAAAAATTAGAAAGAAACATCACCTTCTTGACCATATAGCCAATCCCTTAGGCAAATCATCTGAACATATCATCATCTAAACCCTAAAATCAACTCTAAAATCAACTCCACAAATTAATCACTGGACATATCATCATCTAAATAGATCACTGGAGATATTATCATCATCTAAAGCAAAGTAGCAAACCCAAAAATCATAAAAATTGAATATAAACCCTAAAAGCAACTCATTAAATCACTGGACATATCATCATCTAAATATATGAACTCCACAGATTAATCACTACACATATCCGTTTTACAAACCCTAAAAACATATAAGAAACATAGATATGGAACTTCGCGAATTCAGAATAACAGGTGTCGTTCAGAACTGAAATAGAGTTTTGTGATGCAAGTACGGTTCAGAATTCAGATTAGATCTAGTTCAAAAACATGAAACTAACTCAAGAAAAGCACCCGGTCGATAGATCAACCACAACAAACTGAAAGTTCAAGAGGAAGGTCGTGTTATGTGCTGATTTAGTTAAAAAACGCAAAAAAAAATTCTCAAAAATTCGTATAACCATGAGATTAAGAGAGAAAAGAAAGAGATATGGACATACCCATACTCAGTGAACTGAAAGTTTCGATCTTGTTGTAAGAAGATGAACTTGGCAAATTCAGCCTTCAGTAGTGAAAATCAAAGAGAAAATTAGTGTTGAGTTTAGATCTTATTCAAAAGATCGAAAAGAACTCTCAAATCCGTAGAGATTTGAGCAAAAAAACTCACTAGCGGTAGAAATATGACAATGTGCCAGCGAACTGAGAAGAAAAGATCAAATTCGTAGCAGAGGGGTTGAGGAACTGAGGAACATGTAAGGGATGAGGATGCAAGATAGAGAGAATCGAGAGGAATTGAGGGCGAGGTTTAGGGTTGAGGCTGATCGAGACTCAAGACCGCGAGAATGAGAGCTGAGAGTCTTAGAGTGAGCTAGGGTTAGGGTTGAGAGAGAGTTCTAGAATTAAGAGAGTTTATATAGTCAGGGGCAAGTGGGCAACTGGGTATTAGGGTTTTCAGACTTAAAACTCCAAATTTTTTTTATTTTTTTGTTTTGAAGCTTAGCGGGTAATTGGTTTTTGAACTCCAAAATTTTAAATTCTCCCCCCAAAAGTCCAATTGCTCAAAGCCCACTATTCAATTCCTATTAAAAACATAAACGGTAAACGGTAAATAAATAAATGGTAAATGGGTTAACCTATTTGACCCGTTTAATTTAAACGGCATAAATAGGTTTTTTTTCGTGTCGAGATTTTCAACCTGAACCTAACCCATTAATTAGATGGGTTTACCATGTCAACCCATTTAATTAAACGGATTCAAACTTCGTACCCAAACCCATTTAACTTCGTGTCGGGTTCGGGTCAGTAATCGTGTCGGGTCAGCTTTTCCCAGGGTTAAGGAGCAAAGACTCAAGGCTAAAGCAATTTTTCACCAATGGCAGGAATATGAGGTGACAAAAAAAGGACACTCCGGGATTTTGTTACCCCAAGAGTCCAAGTCCAAGGCATTTTCTTAAGCATCACTCGGCCAAACGTAGAAGCGAACAACTTTGAGCTCGAACCCCCTTATATCCATGGGGTGACTTGTGCTCTTGGGGTAACAAAATCCCAGAGTGTCCTTTTTTTGTCACCTCTTTTTCCTGCCATTGGTGAAAAATTGCTTTAGCCTTGAGCCTTTGCTCCTTTACCCTTAACTTCTTACTTCTAGAGCAAAAAGTGTTTTCGATTTCTGGATCGAATTCAAATGGAAAGGGACTTCGCATAGAAAGGAAAAATCTGTAAAATAGGTAACAAAACTACCAACACAAATAAAAAATATACAGAAAATAATAATAAAATGCTTAGTCAATTTCCAAGGGCTAACTCAGTATCTCCAAATTTGGTCCCCGACAACGGCACCAAAAACTTGATTGCTACTACTATGATCGTAAGGGCACAGGTTTTGTCATTTAGTAGAGATATCGCTTCCACGAAGACCAATTGTAATATATTTAGTTTTATCCTTTAAAAGTGCTAAGCAAGCAATTTTGATGAAGAGGTTGAATAACACTATAACGTAATTGAAGAATTTAATCAATTCAAAACATTAAGGAATTGCTTACCTTGTAAAGATGTGGATTAATGCAACATATTATGTACTTGAACTATTATGGCGGATTGAAAGGGTTCCAATCGCATATAGAATTTAATCATTTTTGAAACACACTGAATTACCTAAACTAATGAGTCATTCCTTCAAATGCCCTTGTTTAGCCTAACTTATAGACCTTTGTTCGCTAAAAGTCCTCTTAACAAGCGAATCTCTTTAAAGTATTGATAAATCAAGTCCTATCTCGTTAACCAATTAGCAAGCTTCACCTTTTAGTGCTTCACTTAACTAAATAGAATTAGCAAATGAATTAGCCCAAAATCCAATCGCAACAATTACACACACAAGATAGAATTCAACTAATCCCAATCATGAACAAGAACAACTAAATGAAGATGAAAGATTCCAATATCAATACTTGGCTAAAAATCCCTAAATAGAGAAAACTACTAACACATATTCAAATCAACAAAATTAAATAGAGTTTTGAGAGAAGAAAATTTAGAACAATTGGAGATCCTTTAAGGGTTTCCCAACTTCGCAACGGCTCCAAGACCGCAAGAACTTTTTCAGCACTCACTCTCAAAACTACTAAAAATCTAACTAAACTTAGAAAAAATGGAAAAGGAATGAAAAACTAAAGAGAATAGTTCTCTTCTTTGTTGTGTTTTCTACTCTCTGCAACGAAAATGGCCTTATTTATAGAGAAACACAATCAACCTCAGTCATATGATGAAAGAAAACGAACAAGATAGCAGTTATGACATCACCCCGGAACATGGCTTTCACCACGGATAGTCCGTGGAGGGCTTTGTCTCAATGATCCTTTGTCCTTTTTTCCTTCTACAGGCATGGTGATTTAGGGCATCCCTGGGGAATCAAATTACACTCTATTATGGTCAACTTTAGGGTAAAATGGTCGGAAAACCTTCAAAACACATAAAAGAATCATACCAGAGCGTAAAACCAAAAAATGAGTACAAATTATAATATAAAGTACATAATTCTCCCCAAAAATGGCACAAAGTAACCCTAAATGACCGTAAAATGATATACACTTTAAGCACTTATCAATAATCAAGGAATTATACAGAACCAACAATATCTTAATTCATGTATAAATCAAGCATTTCTTCCTTAATAAACGATATTAAAATTAACAATTGAAGTATCAAAACCCTCTTCGAAAGTGAAGTGAAATGCCTAAATCTAACAAAGTACCATTTCTCAAGGGCTCTTGATTCGTTTAGGTTCATTAAGCATCGATTATCAAATTTTTGTTTTCTCAATTAGTAATTCTCTCTCAAGACATCACGCAATCTAGTCAAATCCTAGGGTTCTAGTATTGAATTTCAACTTTCAGTTCTTTATCCAATACCTAAAACACGCAAGAAGGTGATCAAATTTCTTACATGATAATAAACATCTAGGACCTAATAAAACAATCTAACAATTCAAAAATGCTCAAAGAGATAAACAACAAATCAAGAATTTAACTAGTAATTGCATAAATCCAAAATCAAAACAACAAAAGATAATCAAAATTATAAAACATAAATCCAAAGATAATGAGAAAAGAGAAGAGAGGAGAAGAGAAGAGAAAAGAAAAGAAATGCTTAGCCAATTAACGTGCTTGAATCCATCGATTGCAAACCTGGCGTGGAATCCTTGCAAATCTTCACGTCAATTCTCTCTCTCTCTCTCTCTCTCTCTCTCTCTCTCTCTCTCTCGCTAATCTAAACCCTAATCTAAGTAGAATGTACTAGAGTATATAGATGGAGTGATGGATGTTTGAATAAGGTTGAAAACAACCATTTTATAGTGAATGGAATTAAAACTACCTGTAAGTTGAAAAACCACGAGAAATAATGGAATTAAAGACCGCCTGAAGGTTTAACAGTGGTGAGAAAGCAAAAAGCCTTAGGGAAAATGAGGCTACCATAGACCATCCATGGTGGCCACTAGCTCAACATTCCTTGGTCCTTCTTTCTTTTCCACAGGCATAGAGACTTGGGGTGTCCGTGGGGAGTCAAGCTACACCCATTTATGGTCAAATTTGGGGTAAAATGGTCCAAACCTACAAAACAAAGAAAAGAACCATACGCGAGTGTAAAATGAAAAAAATGAGTGCATAATATAACAAAAAACACATAATTCTCCCTAAAAATGGTACAAAATGACCTCGAAATAAAGTGCACTTTAAGGACTTATCAAACTCCCTTATGCTTAAACCGTTGCTTGTCCTCAAGCGAACTCTAGAAAATAGGACTCAAATACATACCAAGCCCCTCAAAGTAGGCAAGTCATAACATAATACAAGCAAGGATATCAATCAATGACAACCCCAAATGGAGCATAAGACATTTCAAAATTTACAGTAGGAGAAGTTTTCGAAAAAGTATGAGACCACAAGCTCGATATCAAATTTCATCACCCTCAAGGAACCATAAAGCATGTCATGCAAGTGCATGGAATTGAATAGAGCCAAATAGACTGGTAGAACCTCACTTTTGGAAAATGTGAATCACTCATACTCATGTATTTGAAATATAACATAGGTTCACTCAAGAATCACTCTAAAGTTGCAATCTACCATAGGCTTTCAAAGACTTTCAAATTCTCCATCACTAAAATGCAATGTACACAAGTTAATCAAGAGGCCTTTATATGGGTTGTATTATGGCAAGAAGGGTTAAGACAAAAGAATGGACAGATGCATTTGGGACAATGTGAAGCTACTTAGGCAAGTGACTAGGAAGCAACCAACAAACCACCAAGCAACTATGAAGTTCACCAACACTCCAAACCCAAACAATACATTGAACATAATCCATGAATAAAATAGGAAATGAGTTAACAAAGAATGAACACAAGCTATGTACGTATCCAATGCCAATCACTTAGTCATTCGCTTTTGTTTATTTGTTTCTTTTTCTCCTCTGTTTTTTTTCCCCTTTTTAACATGATTTTTCTCTTCTCTTTTTTTCCTTTTTTGTCTTGTTGTGGATAATGAAATAAGAATTTCAATTATTAAAAGGCATAGGACCACTAACTATCAGCTCATAACCTAATATATATGTACTATACAACCTGAATAAGAGGAGAACAAAACCAAGTGCCAAATAACATCAATTCCTTAACCAACCAACATACCAAAGCCACCTTAAACTCTATTATCCCGAAAACCACCCACTATATATATGAAGTGGTGCTCAATAGACTTGGCTTGAAAAGGCTAGGAAAATGTGTCTAGTCAAGGGCTAATATGAAGAGATCTCAACAAGAAAAGGATTGTAGCTTAACGGGGTTAGCAAAGGGGAAAAATATGTAGTATAAGGGTAGGCTATTTGACTATGTGGCTAAAATGACCAAAACAAGAAACGACTTTATCATATCATCAACTCTGCATATGTGAATGTGGTTTTCAGCAAGAGTTAAGGCAAGTTCGAGCGATGCAATATGAAAGAGTCACACACTTGAAAGAACTTGAGACTAAATATAATGAATTAGTCAAAATACGGCTCAAAATCTAATGTGACATCCACTAAAGTCTCAATTAGCTCATAAAATGACTCTCATGTACACACATTAGTGCTAAGGACCAAAGGATAACAAAGTTCTCAAACACAACAAGGCTCATGTAATGCCCCCTCGATTTATCAAAAACTGCAGCGGAAGACATAATGATTGAAGACACTACCGCCGTCCCAAATAAGACAAGGCTAACTAAGGCTACTCATTACTTCCACCTCATGATCATAAACATAAGAAACATCAAAATTAAAATAGTCCAAGTCAAAAACCACAGTGATCTAACTTCAATACCATCAACATATACATACAAAGGTCCATTCGGCACTCCCGATTAAACATGTAAATTGAGCATAAACGCCTCTTGTCCTCGACGTTTTACCAACCTTCATGTTACGCTTAATCCACTGTGAGCAACTGATAACTCCCCAAGGGGCTTACCAAATGGAGGTATATGTGCGGCTTCCTCACCTAAAATGGAAAACAGGAAAACATTTCGAGAAATGTGAGCTAAAGCTCAGTACATGCATCCCCATATGGGCAAATGAACATTAAAACCTTTCTTGCTGGTACCCGCTTTTGCAATTCATTTAGTTCGTAATAACAATGAAAATGAAAGTAATATAAAACTAAATTGCACATTAATATCTGGGTGTGAACCTGTTGTAATGATACGATATATACAAAGGTGTACACCTGCCAATCCAATCAAGACTTGGCCTAAAGCCGCACGGGTAAATGATGGGCTGACGCCCTATAAGGTGATAACTGACGGGGTCACAAGTTAAATTACAAGTCACTCTATAAACTTATTCATTGATGAACTCATTAAGAGTTGCAACTTGATAAACATGTTCTGCTTTCTAAAGATACAAGTAATGGATGTACCTTGAGTCTTTAAAAATGTCATCTGACTTGATAAATGTGTTCTGACTTGATAACACTTTTGCATAATGGGGAATGATAACTCGGCCTCGACTCTATTTTATAAATGTCATTGTAGGTTTGTGTAGTTAGTAAATGACCCTACTCACATAATTGAGTAAGTAAAAGTATGTGTAATAGAACTTGAGTAATTAAATGGTCTATATAACTTGGGTATTTCAATATAATTTCAAAACTAAATTAATGAAAGTAATTAAATCCGACATAAAGCAAAGGAAAGTAAAATATACTACAATAAGATAAATGAGATTACAAAGGAAAATGCCTTGATGGTGATAAATGGAAGAGTAGCTTTGGCCTTTTCTGAGATAAGCTGCTGATACGGGTTTAAGGCTGATTGAGGTATAGCTTGGTTTAAGATAATAGCGAATACACTATATTGGCTTGATAAATACATTTGACACATTTTGAATTGAGTAAGTAATAAAGGTTTGAGGCCAAGAAAGATATATATTGGTTCAAAATAGCATAAACTGCAATAACTTGGTCTGATAAATATGGTTTCTGAGTCAAAACTCTCCCCATTTCTCATATTTTCACAAGTCCATTAAATGCAGTTTTTCACCCCAAATAGATTATTGATCCCATTGGAAGCTTTTAAACTCTCCAAACTTGGTACTTTCTTTGTAATATCCATAAGTGATTCAAAACTCATAATTGCGCTCCCAAAATGCATGTTTCCCTTCCTTTCTCTCATAAGTCCAGGTGAAAAACCCAATAAAATCCATGAATATTTATTTACCCTTTATAATAGCCTTTGGCTAAAATGCTCCAAAACCACTCCATGATAAATTCATTTACTTACATGATTGCTCCAACCAACCTCTCTTGGTCACAAATGAGACTTCCTATGATTCACCAATTTAGCTAAAAATTTGCTTAACATCCATTTTTCAATCCATCAACATATCCAAATTCCAAACAACTTCATTTATACATAATTACATAATTCGTATCCAAAAATAGGGTAGTTGCCTTCAAAATTTCATACCTCACTGATTACACCTCCAAAATTCATGAAATTTTTCCGAAAACTCCCAAAACATTTTAGAGAATCTACAGTAAGAGTTTCGGAATTTTTGGACAAGCCTATAATTCCCAGAATTTCTGACGGTGGGCAATTCAACAAGCCAACTCATGCATGATCATGAAATCCTACGTTATGCCCAATTCTAATCTTCATTTGAACCTCCATAAATGAGTTCAAAATCATCACTCACGACATTAAATCCACATTTTATATCAAAGATCACAACAAGCAAGTAAAACAAGCTCAATTTCAGCATTTCTTGCTTTCAACATCATGATCAAACTCAAGCTCAAAACTAATAAATTTAATCATCTCCAAACACAAGGAAAATTGCATGATAACACTTATTTTGATCATATAGACACATATTACAATGAAAACATTAACAAAAACTCAAAATCACACAAGATGAAGGTTAGGGTTTACCTCTTGTGAAGCATGGAGGGGAGGGTGTTTGAGTGTTTTAGTGAGTTTGGGGTGGCCAAGGTCAGGGGGAGCTACTGGTGGTGGTCCCTAACCGGTGTTGGGTGGCTAGCTGGCGGTGGAACATCCGACAGCAACTTCACAAAAAGGGGAGGGGGGCTGCCGTGGGTAGGAGAGAGAGAGAAGAGAGAGGAGTGTAGAGTGTGGAGATTTCAAGTGAGCTTTTACTTGGTTAAGATTGCTTTGCTTGAAGATAAATACTTGATAGATTTTTGAGCCTCTAAAAATGTCTTGTTGCTAATTAAAATTAAGCACAAATGATAGCAATTAACTTCATTTAATTGCACCAAAATTTCGGGCCATAATTTGGGCCCAATTCATAAGCCTAATGAATTGGGCCAAAATAAATGAATTCGGGCTTAAGTTTTGCGTAGCTAAAACATAAAATTTTGTGACGTTATGGAACATAATTTAACCCTCAATCATAATTATCGAGGCCTACTATCGATTCACCTGAAATTTTACAATAATTGAAACCCGAATTGCAAAGTGGGACCCAAAATTATAATTTGCTAAATAAATAAATTGGGTGTATTTGAATTAATAAACATGATTTGATCAAATAAATAACCACAAAAATAAAGATGATTTAAATAAATATGGATTACGGTTGGGTTATTACAGCGTCCCTCCCTTAAAGAGTTTCGTCCTCAAAACTTATGTATTTTATGAAAATATGGACTGATATCACAAATAAATGTGGATATTTGCCTTTCATCTCTTTCCGGGTTTCCCCAATTGGCTTTTGAGGAGGTATGACTTGCCCAAAGTAGTTTTTGCACCATCTGAAACTGCGATTGTCTCCTATTTTTGTCAACATAACTCTTTTGTTGGCTTTGTCTCACCTTAACATGTCCTTAAATTTCTTTTGTAATACTTGCTTGGATTAATTCTATTCTTGTACCTAATGCTTCTTCTAGCTCACTCCAATAAGACTAGACATTCCTTAAGATTATGCTCTTATCAAAATGTCCTCATTTGGTGTTCTCAAGGCATCACCTATTCTCCCCTTATCCAATATCGCCAGGAATGAAATGAAATAAATAATGAGATTAGAAAAGATTGATAAAAGGGGGATTATCATGAGGTGGTTGAAATAAAATAACCACAGGTGTATCCAAAATGCTGAAATATAATGCCAAATGAAGCATAGTTTACAAATATGGATCATAAAGGATCCAATAGATAGTCAACAAGGAGAAAGATGGCTCGATTATACTCAGGATTAGCAAAAGCAAGATGGCAAGATGGTAACTTTCTAGCCTCAATTGTCAGGTTAATAGCAATAGATAAATGGGAAAGGCAATGTGCAATAAGTAGATAGATAGATTGCATAAGTAAAGTGCAATAGATATATGAATAGATTGGGCATGTTACACTGGAAACATGCCTTTGCTCAGATAAAGTCAATTTGAGCGCGATAATAAGATGGAATTGAGAATGCTGAAGTTTATTGATGAGGATGTAACAAATAAGTGTGACCATTGAATTTAAAAGCAAGGAGAATAATTATATTATGAATTCAGAGCAAGTTACACGAGCGTATCATTATGAACAAATGAAATATTAGGGATGGGGTGATTAAACAATATTGGATAAATTCAAATTGGAAAGATGAAATAACCAAACAATGACAGGAACTACTATAAAAGAGCATTCTTGTAAATGATAAGCTGTCATTGGCATGGGTTAGATAACAATTGAAGCCATTTAACAAATGGCCTAGATAAAGAGATGTTGTAGACCAAGTGAGTGTTAATAGCAAAAGGATAATGCCCCTGAACAATCCAAGGTGACTAGGGCTGAAGTAAGTCAATGACTGGAAGTAATGGGAGCATTGCTAGTGTATGGTCTTAGTGACAAGAGCAACCTCTGTCTATGCGTGGCAACTAAATCTTACACATATGTAAGACCCTCCTTTTTTTTTAAGCTAACCTGACTGTCTTACCTTTTTACGCTACAAAATCGTATTTTTGATTAACTATACGAGTTAAATTATTACTAATGCACTTACGTGAGCGATAATTTTATTATAAAAAAAGAATTATTACTGCTATTATCGATTTTTAAGTTAATTCGTCCCATTTGTGCCCTTAAGTTATACCGATAGTTTAATTTAGTCGTTGCTCGATTTATTTAGTCGTTTCCCGAATGCTTATTAACTTTCGAATTAGCTTGGCATTTAATAAATCAAACCTAGATATATTTGAGAATGAATAATCGACGAAGGCATGTATTATCGATTTGGGGTTCAGAATAAGAAGTACAAGATTGGACTAGCCATTTTAGTTGACTGAGCAATTGACTAATGGACCCAAAACAAAAGGGAGAGGAGGGGCATTTTCGTAAAAAGGGCGCCAGGCCCTTTTCTTCCTCCTCTTCACCCGACGCCCCCCTCTTTCTTCTTCATCTCTTTTTCTTTTTGATAGAAAATCAACACCATCACCTTCCCCTCTCCGCTTCTCCTTTCATGCATCCCCAACCTCAGAGAGACTCCCATCCAACCTCACATTCAACCTCCCCTTAGAATCGTAAAAACCCCTTACTGTGAATTTCGCACGAAAGCAGAGCGGCCATCGCGTTTCCGGTCAGTTCTAGCAAGGGTTTGGGGCAACGGACGACGAGCTGGGGGCCGAGACGACGGTGGCGCACTGGCAGGTTGGGCGTCGGCAGAGCCCCGCGACACCACGTTAGAGAGAGAGAGAGAGGGAGAAAGCGAGATGGCGTGAAAGAGTGAGGGAGCAAAAAGGGGATTTGAGACTGGCACCACCCACGCCGGCGGCCATCGTAGCTGAGGCCGGCGACAGGTGGCGGTTAAGAATGGTTCCGGTGACCATCAGAATAGTACGAACAACAACCGAATCAAGCTTGGGGCATACTGATTCGGGTCAACGTTGGGCAGCGAATTAGTAAACCAATTTCTGAGCTCTTGAACATCGAAATTCAGCCCCAAAAGCCCTTAGAACGGGCCCTTAACTTGCAGTCCAGGTGGGTGTTTCTCACCTCCTAAGTATTAGTAGTTTCGAAATCATTTTAATCCCTAAGTTGCGATGCATGTTAAGTTTCACTAGTTGTGCCTGAAAATGACTTCGAATCGTTAAACGTTAGTTTAGTTGATTAATACTTGAAAGTAGCTTTGAATCAATACATGTTTATTTAGTTAATTCATGCCTGAATAATAGCTTCGAAATGATATGTGAGCATTTAGAATCAATGCCTGAATAGTTAGTTGATTCATGCCTAATTAGTAGCTTTGAATTAACATGTTAACACTTCGAATCAATGCTCGTATAGTAGTTAATCCATGCCGGAATATTAGCTTCGAAATATCATATGAACACTTGAAATCGATGCCTATCGACATAGTTAAATCATGCTTAAATGGCTCCATTAGGCTTGAATAGTAACTTCGATGTAATAAACAAACATCTTGAATTGTATTATATTTAAATGACTTAAATAGGTTTGAATAGTAACATCGGTATAATAAACGAATGCCTTGAATTGTATTATGCTTAAATGGCTTAATTAGGTTTGAATAGTAACTTCGATGTAATAAACGAATGCCTTAATTCGTATTACGTTTAAGTGGTTTATTTAGATTTGAATAATGACTTCGATGTAATAAATGAACGTCTGGAATCATTTGATTAGGCTTGAAGTGTAACTTCGAAACAATAAATGAACACCTCAAATTGTACTCGTCTATTTAGTTGAATTATGCTTATGAAATAGCTTTGGAAATAACATTTGAATGACGAACTGAGCATGTTTACATCCCTTAACCGCAATACATGAATGTAAGCGTGTTTCATGCTTTGTTTGTTTGACTTAGCTTACTAAATGTCCGTTTCAAGTTAAGGCCGTATGAATGTCTATATATATATGTGTGCATATGGTTATAACCGTTGGTTGTAGCTCACTGCTAATTGTTAATCGTTTTTTCGGTAAGTTAAGCATTGGTAAGTTGCGTAAGTTTATGTATCGCTTTTCAGTATATCATAATGATTAGGATACTAGATTATGAAATTGAAACCAAGATGGTAGTTGGATGGTTTGAGGTAAAACTGTGAGCGGTTCGAGGACCTGTGGTCGGTTGCTATGTGAGGAGGGAGTCTGGGTTGTGATTACCGCAATCGTGTGGATTGCGAGGCCATGTGTGGCTCATTGTGTTGTTGAAATGATTATGAAGTGCTTGAATGCATTATGTGCAAATTTCTCCTCTTTTATGTTATGAAGATGCATTATACGTGTAAAGGTGTTGTTTTGAAAAAGGATGTTTCTCATGTTTCAAAACAATAGTAGCCATGACTATTAGCAATCAACAGCCTATTTTAGCTATACAAACTTCATTTTGGGAGTGAACTCGCTTGAACGGGGGAATGCCTAAAGAATTTGATTAAAAAGAAAGTGCGATGTATGAAAAAGGATTTGGCTGTGAGAGGCAGCAAAACTATTAGCCGTTATGGCCTATACGCTTTCAATTGGCTAAGATCATGTGCTTCGGATAATATGTTATGAATGATGTTAACCTAGGGGATAAGTCCTGGTACTAGAAGACCCTGAAGAGGGTAATGGTCCGATATGTTATATGTAGCCGTCCCGGGAGTAAGAGCTTAAGCGTGAGCATTAGGTCTCACTATGGGGTTGAGAATAGATCTCACCTAATCAGTACCCTGTAATGATCTTATGCCAGATATATTTTCCTAATAAGCAAAGAAAAGCAGTTGGCATTTTTCCATTTTAAGTATTTCAGAAGAAAGAAAGTTTTAAGGGCCACTAAGAGGCTAGTTCAATGAAATGTGAAAAGTTTATAAGGGTCATTATGTGACCAATACGAAATGAGCCTGAAAGGGGCTAAGAAAAGAGTTTTTATAGGCCTTAAAAGGCTAAGCAAAATGTTTTCAAGAAAAGAAAGAAAGTTTACTGTGCATATTCTGTCCTTTTCTTATGAATGAAATGTGAATGAGATTTCAAGTAAGGCAAGTCAAGTGTTTTCACAAAAAGAAAGAAAGACACATGTGCATATTCCCAGTAGAACTTATGAGTGAGATGCTAAGTAGGATACGATTATGAAAAGAAAGCCTTATGAGCATATTTCATGCATACCCTATGAATGATATTTGAATGAGACTTGAAATTTGTGTCTGCCTTATGCATATCGTATGAATGAAATGGCAAGAATAGTATGATTATGAAAAGAGATAACCTTGTGTGTACATCATATGAATGAGGTTTCATGTATAGTTTAAATGGAATGCTAAGAAGTTATGCTTTGAAAAAGAAATATCCTTATACTTAGCCCTCGATGCTTGCTTACGTGCCTAACTGCTTGTTAGTAAAGGAACTTAGTCATTTAGGACCTAGAAATATGTTTGAGTGGTTAAAATGAAGTTTATGGTTAGTGATCCTTCTATAAGAGTTTTATGAATGCCTAATATGGTGGTAAAGTATGAATACATGATATGTGACTATTAAAGATATTATTGCCTGCAACGGTTTTAGTTTTAAGGGGGTCAGGGGACACTCACTGAGCATGTGGCTGCTCATCCCACTACTCTTTCCTCTTTTTCCCCCAGGTTTTCTTTGTAACAGGAAGAAGTTGAGTTAGCTATGTCAAGATGGAGTCTATTCTCGCTTGCAAGGTGTTATGTAGACTATTTTTAGTTTGTAAATGTTTGTAAACAATTATTCTAGTTCATGTAATGCATATGGTATGAACGTCGCCCTGTATGGCCGTATGAGCCAACCATCTAATTAGTTAGATGTCTTCTTGGTCAAAGTTAGTTATGTTTTAGGATGTAAGCCCCAATACTCCGATTGTGTGAACCATTGAGTTGTATCTTTCATTTCTTCTTCATTAATGAACTATTTTATTTGGTGTACTCCGAAGGAGTGGCTCGTTGAGTTATAAACTCTGGTGTGTAACCGTTAAGCTTCTTTTAAATGTGCTACGCTTCCGTTGATTTGCAGGGGTTTATTGTAAGGCTTTTAACCTGGAAACGGTCAGTTTTTAGGGGAAACCCTGTCCGTTTCGCCCCAGAATTTTAAGTAAGAAGTTAAGAAAACATAACGCTTCTGGCCCTAGGGGCTGGGGGTGTTACAATTGATGGTATCAGAGCAAAGGTCCTGCGACCAAAGGTCGCGACCTGAGTCTTGCATTTGATATAGTTGCCGAGGAACAATTTGTGGTTATGTGACATATGCCTACTTTGTGTGCATGTGTGCCTTATAGTATGGCCATTTGCAACTTATGTGAGGCTTGAGTAGGTTGATTGAGTGAAAGTGGTGAGTTGGGCGTTAGTATAGGAATCAATTAGCCCTCCCCCACCTCGAGGTGAAGTTGTGAGTGCTCCATTGCTATGATATGTTCCTAATGTGCTAATTAACTTCACTGATTGACTTTTAGGTGATCAGTTGAGCCAATCGGATGTATGTGAGTCATGTGTTAGAATGTGAACCCAGTTAACCTGCACATCCTTGTGTGAGCTAAGTAATGATTCAATTAGTAAATGTTTTCTTCGTGCGCTCTGATAGGACAATTGATAGTTAAAGCACGTTGATTTAGACTCGAGCGATTGAAAAATCTTTTTCTAAGCTCATCTTTGCCCCTAAAGTACAATTCGCTGCTCGGGCCTCGTAATGGAGTGAGCAGACGTACTCAAAGGTTGGTAGAGAAGAAGCTCAAAATAGATAAGTTATTTTTTGCTTTTGAAATTTAAGGTTTTGAAATGTTAATGTCGTTTTGACTGTTGAGCTCTGTTTTTACATTACACTGAAGGACTTGCATCCCTTTTGCAATGATGAATGAGTTTAGGCTCACAAGTACATACCCTTGTGTCATACTTGTTGAGATTGACGGTTATGATTGATAATCCTACTAAATGATGCCTTACTGTTGTGAATTTTGAATTGCCTGAGTAGAATTAGGAGATATTTTTGTATGCAAATGCTAGCGGTAGGACCTTGTTGAACATTACATAAGTATGCCTGTTATTCCCTTCCTTGCCATTGTTACCTAAACCGTACATTACTTGCTTTCTCCCAAAACAGACTGTGATTCGTGATGTGCGGTGGTAATGTTTTGGTTAGATGATATACCTAGAAAGCACAAGGGAGAAAGAACCTAGTAGACTTTGGAATTGTACATAGTAAACAATCCCTATTTAGGTAAGCGACCTGTATAGCAAGACCCTTAGGATTGCTTAGGGACAAGTGCGTGTCTCGTAAGACCATTAATGCCGGTCATACTCAACAATCATAGTCGTTGGTCGCCGACCTCTCCTAAATTTGGATGAGTTTTATGACGAACCGTTGACCGCATAGTGCAAATGGGCATTACACACATATATACACGTCTAGGTGTTCTTTCTATATGAGATCCCTATGAGTCTGCATGCCTTAAAAGAATTATTGCGGTGTCATGAGTTGTGTGAGATCATAGGACTATCCATAGATAGAATTATTGAATGTAGGTAAACTGTTGAGTACACGAGCACTCTTGATGCCTGTTTTGGGCCTGTATAGGATGCAATTGAGTTGGGCGCCCAGTCTAGCATGTGTGAATTACTGTGTGATATGATTTTGGTGTATATACATATATATATATATATATATATATTATATATATATATATATATATATATATATATATATATACATATATAATACATATGCGTGTATATATATATATATGTGTGTTGTGTGTGTGTGTGTGTGTGTGTATATATATCTATGTGCGTGTGTGGTGTGTGTATATATATATATCATATATACATATGCATATATATATATATATGTTTATATATATATATATATATATACACACACACACACATATATATATATATATTATGTTTTATATATATATATATATATATATATATATTATATATATATATATATATATGTACATATATATATGTGTGTATATATTATATATATATATATATATATATATATATATATATATATATATATATATATATATATCTTTCTCTTCAGTGCTTGCCAATGGCAAAGGGCGACCAGGGAGACCCAAACTGAATGCGTCAGCCAGATCGACACCATCCCCGCTGGTCCTTAATGGAAATCAGTTTGCCCCTGAGCGACTGCAAATCTAGAGGAATTTTCATTCCTATGGTGCCCTAATTTGAGCATAATCGTCGAAAATATCAACATGGATAGCCCTAGGACATAGGTTGCACAAAGTGCTCAAACTAGCACATACACATCTATGGTGGATCTGGAAGAAGGACTATCATTCAAGTTCATCGAAGCTGCAATTCTCAATGGAACTAAGTTTGCCAAAATTGAGCATCAGGATGTAGCATCCGAAATAGCATACTAGAGTTAGGCCATTATCTATGGCGTTTGAGGGGCAAACCCACCATTATGGGCCCTCGGAGGTTATATCTATAGGATTTGGATCCAATATGACATAGATAAGGTTGTTGTAGCTCGAAAAGGCATATATTTAGTGCGTTTTGAATCAATCTAGGATAAGGAAGTAGTGCTAAGCAAAGGCATCTGCTACTTTGATAAGAAAACTTTCATAGTAAAAGCATGGAATGACCATATGAAACTTGATACAAACTCAATTAGCTTGCTACTAATTTGGGTGCAATTTTTAGAACTAGTTATGAAATATTGGGGTGTAGATAGCCTTAGCAAGCTGGCTAGCATACTGGGTATTCTCGTCAAAATTGACAAGCAAACAATGGATAAAATATACCTCAATGACGCGAGGTTACTTATTGATATATCACTGGATGAACCCTTTCCAGAATATGTGGATTATATCAATGACAGAGGGCTTGTAACAAGACAAAACGTGAAGTATGAGTGGCTGCCATTGAAGTCCAACCACTGTTCTATGTTTGAGCACCTAGAAGCTGACTGCAAGAGAAAGAGAGTGATCAGACAAGAATGGAGAACTGTGACAACCACTGACCAAGACAATGAGTCAAGGAAGGAGCAGCTCCCACTAGCCGTAGGGTATGAAACCCAAGAAGAACAACCCGCAATTCACCACATCCAGAACAGAAGGAGTTGTAACAACATCGAGTTCATTTCAACTACTGTTGGAGAATGAAATCAAGGACCTGGTTGCCTATGAAATTAGGGAACTGAATCCCCCCATGGATAACATCATCTGCTGGAACATATGGCGCCTTAATGGCCAGAATAAATAGCAGGACTTAAAAATCTTCCTCAATAAGCATTCTATAGGTTTGGCGGGTTTTCTAGAAACTAAAGTCAAAGCAAAGAATACCAATAAGGTTGCAACCAGCTTATGCCAGGCACGGTAGGGGTAAACCAACATCCTGTAAGCAGAGAAAGATAGAATATGGGTGATGTGGAAGCCAAATAGATAGGCAGTGACAATTGAGGTAATCACAAATCAAATAATCCATTATGCAGTCACTCAAATTAGCACCCTGAGACATTTTCACCTTACTATTGTCTATGGCTTCAGTAAGAAGGAACTCAGAAGGCCTTTATGACATGACCTTCTAACTATTAGCGAGGAGGTAACAGGAGCATAGAGAGTGCTAGGAGATTTCAATGCAGTACTTCAAGCGTAGGACAGGATAGGAGGGATGAAGTACAAGATATTGAAATTAGAGAGTTCTCGGATTGTATGACTGAGTGTGAACTCATAGAACTGCGAAGTTATGGCAACTACTTTTCATGGTCAAACCGGGGGCGTAATGGCCAAAGAATATGGTCCAAAATTGACAGAGCATTCTCCAACCTGGAGTGGTATAATGTCTTTGATTTTACCCAAGTAGAAAATATGGCAGAGGAAATTTCATATCACACCCCATTACTCATTACATTCCCTAACTGCCCAAGGCCCCAAGCATCATTTAAATATTATGACATGTAAAGCAAAGACATCAAAATACAAGCCATAGTAACTGAAGCCCTACTCCACAAGCCATCATAATGTAAAATGTACCAACTAATAAAAGTACTCAAGGGATTGAGGAAACCATTGAAACAGCTAAACAACCACAGATTCAAGGATATCTACAATCAGCTAGCTACAAGCAAAGCTAGATTGGAGGCTACT